>CAUYLG010071305.1:0-65857 GCA_963573385.1 Cacajao melanocephalus | reverse complement strand
AAATCATTCTATTATAAAGACACATGCACATACATGTTCATCATGGCACTGTTTACAATAGCAAAGACCTGGAACCAAACCAAATGCCCATCAATGATAGACTGGACAAAAAAAATGTGGCACGTATACACCATGGAATACTATACAGCCATAAAAACAATGAGTTTGTGTCCTTTGTAGGGACATGGATGAACCCGGAAACCATCATTCTCAGCAAACTGACACAAGAACGGAAAATCAAACACCACATGTTCTCACTCATAGGCGGGTGTTGAACAATGAAAACACCTGGACACAAAGAGGGGAATATCATACATTGAGGTCCGTTGTGGGGGTTTACGGGAGAGAGAGTGGGAGGGAGGGTGGGGAGGGATAACGTGTGGAGAAGTGTCAGGTATAGGTGATGGGGGTATGGTGGCAACAAACCACCTTGCCATAGATGTACCTATGCAACAATCTTGGATGATCTGCACAGGTACCCCAGAATCTAAAGTACAATAAATAAAAAAAAATAATACATCCATGTTCCTTCATGGATCAATAGCTTATTTCTTTTTCTCAGTGAATAACATTCCACTGTGTGTATATATTACAGTTCTTTAAATTCATTTACCTGTTGAAGGACATCTTGATTGCTTCTGGTATTTGATGATTATCAATAAAGCTGCTGCAAACTTGTGCATGTAGGTTTTTGTAGAAACATAAGTGTTTAAATCACTTGGGTGGATAGCTAGGAGTGCACGTGATGAATTATATGGTAAAAGTAGATTAAGCTTTGTAAGAAACTACCAAATTATCTTCCAAAGTAATTCTATCACTTTTCATTCCCACCAGCAATAAATGAGAGTTCCTGTTGTTCTGCATCCTTGCCAGTAATTGGAATTGTCAGATTTTTAAAATTTTAGTCCTTCTAATAGGTATACAGTGCTATCTCATTGTTGTTTTAATAAAGAAGACTTTATTGTTGTTTTAATTCCCAGTCCCTAACAACATACAATGTGGAATATTTTTTATATATTTATTTGCCATCTGTATATCTTCTCAGATTGAGATGTCTCTTTAGATATTTTTGCCTATTCAAAAATATTTTCATAATAAAGACTTTATTTTTTAGAGCAGTTTTAGGTTCCTAGCAAAATTGAGATGAAAGTTCAGAGATTTTCCATAGACACCGTGTCTCTACACATGCACAGGCTCCTTCATGGTCAACATCTCCTAACAGAGTGGTATATTTATTACATTTGATGAATCTACAGAAAACATCATTATCCTCTAGAAGCCATAGTTTACATTAGGATTTGCTCTTCATCTTGTACATTCTATGGATTTGGACAAATGTATAATTACATATAGCCACTATTATAACATTGTGCAGAGTATTTTCATTGCGCTAAAAATCATTTGTGCTCTATTCATCCTTTCTTTTTTTTCCCTAACCCTTGTCAACCACTGATTTTTAAAAAGTCTTCATTGTTATAACCTTTCCAGAAAGTCATATAGTTGGAATCACACAGCTTTTTCAGATTAGCTTGTTTTACCTAGTAATAGGCATTTAGGTTTACTCCACATTTTTTCATGGCTTGATAGTGCATTTCTTCTTAACACTCAGTAGTATTCCATTGTATGAATGTATCACAGTTTATTCATCCATTCACCTACTAAAGGACACCTTGGTTGCTTCCAAGTTTTGACACTGATGAATAAAGCTGATACAAACATTCATGTACAGATTTTTGTGTGGGCATAAGTTTTTAATTCTTTTGCATAAATACCAAGGAGTGTGATTGCTAGATCATATGGTAACAGTAAGTTTAGTTTTGCAAAAAAATCACCAAACTGTCCTTCCGAAGGGGCTGTACCATTTTGCATTTCCACCAGCAACGAAGGAGAGTTCTTATTGCTCCACATCCTCACCAGCATTTGGTATTGTCAGTGTTCTGGATTTTGGTCACTCCAATCTTTCAACTTTTTTCTTCTTCCGTATTACGTTGGCTATTCTAGGTCTTTGGTTCTCCTTACAAATGAATAATCAATGTGTAAATATTTGCAGAATAGCTTGCTGGGATTTTGATTGGTATTGCATTAACTGTATACATTAAGCTGAGGAAAAGTGAAAATCTTACCAAGTTTTTCAATCCACGAACATGGAACATCTCTCAATTTTAGATATACTTTAATTTCTCAAATGGAAGTTTTTTTTTTTTTTTTTTTTTTGTCAGAGTTTGGTAGTATTCTGTCTATATAGCTGCCTTTTCATCTTGAAGTCTTGCCTTTGATCTTCCCTGAGAAATATTACAGGAGATATAAATCATTTCAACCATCTGAAATGGTACTTTTCTTGTTGTGGGCTTTAATGGGACTAAAGTGCTGGTTTTCTAACATTATACCCCTTTTCCAAGACATTTGAAGTCCAAAGCCGAGTTTAAATGAGTCAAGAAAATGCCAGCCTTAGTGGTCTCACATTAGTCACAGAGGACCTCACACCAGGACCTTAGAAACCTTCTTTGTTAAGATCAGAAAAGTTCTCACACTAAAGCCCAAGTGGCCTTGCAGTAGGCCTTGAAGGTCTCTCACTAAAGCCACAGAGATTTCTTAACAAATTCTAAATATCCCCTTAGCTTTTTGGCTCATATGTGCTTCTTCACCTGGAAACTCAGGTTTTACATTATTTCCAAGCAGATTCTTCTAATTTCAACAAATGGAAACTGTAGAGTTTGCCTAAGAATTTGTTGTCATTTAAATACAGTAAAAAAAAAAAAAAAAACACAGGATTATTTCGTGTTATTCTTTAGGTTTTACCTATGAGCCCAAACAGTGATTAGTAGTCTGTCTGTACTAGTCTGCTGCTTTTGATGATGGGAAAGTAAGGAGTCCAATAGAATGTTTTGTTTTACCTGGTAGACTCTTAATCTTTAAATGCAAGTTACCAATTTGTAACCACTTCGATTCTAATGATCTCATAGTAGAAACAATTATTACATAATTCCTGGCTTGGACCTGGGCGTTAGTGTAACTATTAATGACTGTTAATATAATTAATGTTTGCATGTAGTTGAAAAGTTTACAATCATTTTTACATAATCTGTGTTTTTTCAATGTTTAATTTTGTGACCTAAGAGTTTTATGCTCCATTTTAAGAAAACTGCCCATAAAACCCACTAGTAAGCTTTTAAATACTGAATGCATTTTATTTATCATTAAGGGAAGAAGCTAAAATTCAAAGAAATAGGTAGTAAGGAAGCTCTTCTCAGTTCCAGGCACCACCCAGTGCTTTCCATGGTATTCAACATCCTGCCTTGCCCTTTTGTTCTTTTCCCAAAGAAGTGAATAAAGCAAAATGCCAGCAGAGATCAAGATATAGAGGCACAGAGGAAAGACGCAGTTTACTGACTCTGGCTTACCTGATTGTGCAGGGATTGGTCTATCAGATCTGACACAAAGCACAATAGGAATATGGCATTTAAGACACAGAGGCCGCCTGTTTACCGGGTAGGAGGAAAGAATTCAATACATTCAACTGCAAATATCCGCCTCTTAGTCAAGCACTGGGGTTCCTGTGGAAGATAAAGAAGAAAATAATATGCATAAGTTCTTCCTGGTGCATGAAAAGTGGCATTTCATAAGTATTAGGAACCCAGATTCTGGAGCCAGAGGGTCTCTGTTTGAATCCCAGCCCCAATCTTACTAGTTTTGTGATCTTGGGCAGCTTACCTAATCATTTTTGTGCTTTGTTTTTCTTTTCTGTAAAATAAGGATTGTTATAAAACTTTTTTTTTTTGAGACGGAGTTCTATTGTTGCCCAGGCTGGAGTGCAACGGTGCTATCTTGGCTCACTGCAACTTCCGCCTCCCAGGTTCAAGCAATTCTCCTGCCTCAGCCTCTAAGTAGCTAGGATTACAGGTGCCCACTACCATGCCAGGCTATTGTTTCTTGTATTTTTAGTAGAGACAGGGTTTCACTATGTTGGTCAGGCTGGTCTCAAACCCCTGATCTCAGGTGATCCACCTACCTTGGCATCCCAAAGTCCTGGGATTAAAGGCATGAACCACCATGCCCAGCCTGATTGTTAGAATACATAAATTACATTACCCACACAATAATTTAATGACTTAAATTAATCAGTATTGTAAATCACTTAAAACAGTGCCTGGCAATGCTATTTATTATTATTGTTGTTATTATTCTGCCATGAGAGTTGAGGAGGAAGATTATTGTGCTAAGTGGAAACATTTGACGTAAAATTTTAAAAAATCAAACAAAACTCTTACCCTGGGCTATGAGTTTTTTCTGGGTCAATTTATATAAATTAAAACATTAGTTATTGCACTAAAAATTTTCTAGTTCATTTCTACGTGTACATTTTATATTTCATTGGTATTTAACTATTTGATCTATGGTGTTAGGATGATAGAGGAAATAAAGAGCTATTTTGTCTAATACCAGATCTGAAATTTTCAGTGCACAGGAGAGTTAAATATAACACATAAAGGCTTAAAAATTATGGTTGTTGAAATTGAAGCCAGTTTCCCCAAATATGGTTCTTTGTGCCAGCAGTTTCTCTTCTGTAGATGATTACAAGAGAGGCAGGAGCTATGTTTTGACATTATACCTCCGCTGTTATTTAGGATTATATAGTGAGAAAACCGAAGACTGCAATCACAAGATCTGTAGCACATTGAATTCACAAAACAGAAAATAGGAACAGAGAGATTTCTGTCATCTTCAAAGTGTATTTTGTCAGAGTTATACTTGCACCGTCTGGCTACACTTGCATTGACTCCTTTTAGGAAAAGGAGGTGAAAATCAGAATTCTAGCCATATAGATTTTAGACTGAGGAAGTATTAGAGCAAACATTTAGTTCAGTCATGTTTAAACAACTTTTTGGTAATTTTTTAGTCGATATAATTTCAGAAGTACAGAAAAGTTACAATAGTAAGAATAACTACTCTATACCCTGTATCCAGGTTCACTAATTATTAACATTTTGCCCCATTTGCTTTCTCATTTGTGTTCTCTCTCACACACACACACATATACACGTGTATATTTTTCAGAACATTTGGGAGTAAGCTACAACATGATGCTCCTTTACTCCTAAATACTTCTATGTGTATATTTTGTAACAAAGACATTATCTAATATTGCCAGATGAAATGATCAAAAGCAATAGGTTTATATCTAATGTGGGACCCCCTCATTATCTAATCCACAGTCACACCCAAATTTAGTTAATTGTCCTGATAATGCCCTTTATAGACAAATTATTTTTCCTGGTCCAGAATCCAATCTGGAGTCATGCCATGCATTTATTTGTCATGCTTCTGTGGTTTTCTTTAATCTGGATCAGTTTCTCAACTTTCCTTTGTCTTGCATCACCTTGACATTTTGAAGGATATACCAGTAATTATTTAGAGTATTTCCTGATTTTGTGTATCCCTGAGATTTCCACATGATTAGATTTAGGTTTTTCATTTTTTGGAAAAACACCACAAAAGTGATACTATTTCTTTTTCAGTGAATCAGTATTAGAAGATACATGATATTGGTTTGTCTCAGTACTGGTGATCTTAGATTTGATTCCTTGGTTAATGTGGTGTTTGCCAGATTTCTCTGCTTTAAAATTACCATTTCCTTCTTTATAATTAAAAGTAATTTGTGGGGAAAAACTTTAAGAGTATGCAAATACTCTGTTTGGCATTAAAATTTTACCTCCTAGTTTTAGCAGCCATTGATGATTCTAGTTTAAACAAATTATTAATTACTATGATAGTTGCAAAAAATAGTTTTTTTTAAACTAACATTTCTTCAACATTCAGTAATTGGCTTTATTAAGTAGAGATTTCCTTTATTTCAGTTTACATTTTTAGCTTCATATTTTATTTGGAGAAAATTAATTCTATAATTAATTATTAGAATTATATGTAATTATAGAATTCTATAGTTCATTGGTTATTATGACATATTCATACTATTAATGCTCAAATTATCCTGAATTTGGCCAATGGGAGAGCTTCAAGTTGGCTCCTGAGCCTGAAATTAGCTATTTTTCCAGGGATTACTAGATCCTTTAGGATCTATTTAGAGCACAGAATGCTATTTAGAAAACAATATCTAGGAGGTAATTGTGCTTATTATTAACTGTGTTATTCTTTCTTGCAGGCAGACAGAGCTAGGAAACACATAAGAATATACATATATACGTATCTTTTTCCTTCTCTCTTAAGAACTGTGAGTTCATACTGATAACCTTCATGATATGGTTTGGTTGTGTCCCCACCTAAATTTCATCTTGAATTGTAGCTCCGATAATCCCCACATGTCTTGGAAGGGACCTGATGGAAGGTAATTGAATCATGAGGGCTGTTTCCCCCATGCAATTCTTGTGATAGTAAATTCTCAGGAGATCTGATATTTTTATAAGGGACTTCCCCCTTCTCTTGGCTCTCATTCTTCTTCTTCCTGTCATCATGTGAAGAAGGAAGTGTTTCCTTCCCCCTCCACCATGATTGTAAGTTTTCTGAGGCCTGCCCAGCCCTGCAGAACTGTGCATCAGGTAAATCTCTTTCCTTTTTAATTTACCCAGTCTTGGGCAGTTCTTTATAGCAGTGAGAAAACAGACAAACACACTTCAATTCCAATTGAAGACCACAGGCTACTCTTTCCCTTTCTACATTTACGGTTTCCTTCAAGGAATTTGGCTTCAAGAAATATTATGCTAAATATATTTACAGTGTCCCGGGTGGATTGGTTCTATGACCTCTGTGCATACCAAAATCCTTAGATGCTTAATAATCTATTAGGTTTGGCAGATGTGAGGATGTGATGCTGTGAAATGTGCATTTGGTCTTCCTCCCCATTTTCCCAATATATAACTCCTAAAATCCTTGGACTCTCCAAAGTGCTTGCTTTTTTGTATGCTAATATTGACTGATAGTTTCAGGGTGGGGCTGGTCACCAGAAGGACCAAGGCAATATTAGAGGGTTGGGACCTTCAGCCCCATCCCCCAGCCTCCAGGGAGGGGAGAAGAGCTGAAGGTCGAGTTGATCACCAATGGCCAATGGTTTAATCAATCATGCCTATGTAATAAAACTTCCACAAAAACACAACAGGACAGGTTTCGAGAGTTGCCAGGAGGGCAGTCTGCACAGGAAGGGCATGGAAGCTTCATGCTCCTTCCCCCATTTATGCATCTCTTCATCTGTATCCTTAGTAATATCCTTTATAATAAAGTGGTGAAGGTTAGAAAAAGAAAAACCTGCAGAAATGCAGGGCTGACTGCATTAATCTGTTCCATCTTAGAATATCAAAAATTAGTTTTATAATTCCTAATCCATATCACTGGAGGGTAGAGGATAACACTAACTTGAGATTAATATTTATTTAGTATTCTTTTTTTGACTTTAGACTTGGTGAGTATAGTCCAAGTACTATGTTGCAAGGTAAGTCAGTTCTTTTTTTCCTTTCAGTTTGATTATGCTATTCATTTGCAATATTTGTTTATTTTATAAGTATATTGTTTATTTGTATGTGTGTGTGTTTTAAAATTCTACTTTACTTTGTGTTCCCATTCTTGTTGATTTTAGGTACTTCTGAGTACATGAAACATTAACATGACACCCCCAAATCAAAACTATGTAAAAGGTTATACTCTCCCAATCCCCAATCCCTTAACTTTCGTTCTCACCCACTTCCTTTGTAGGGAACCAATCTTATTAATATCTATTTTAGCTCTCATGTATTTCTTTATGCAAAAATAAGTAGATTTATGCATATATTCTTATGTCTTTTTTTTTTACAAAAGTGTCATATGTGCATTTTCCTTACGCTTTTTCCACTTTAATAGCATATCCCAGAGAACTTTCCACATCCGTTTGTAGAGATCGTCCTCATTCTTCTTCACAGCTGCTTAGTACTTCATTATGTAGACATACTATAGTTAATTTAACCATTTTCCTACATATGGGCAATTAGGTTGTTTCCAATATTTTATAAGTACAAACAATACTATAATGATTAAATTTGTTCAATTTATTTTTCTGTTAGTGGTACATGTTTAGAATAAATTCCTAGATGAAGAAATGCTGGATCAAAAGAGAAGCATACATGTAGTTTTTAAACATATTACTCAATTTCCCTCTGTTAAATAAAATGTATGGTAGGTCATTGTTTTGGGTTGAATTTCTGCAATAGGCCCTAATAGGACAAACCAAAATGGAGTCACTCTTGACAAGTGCCATGTAGTGAAACTGAAACTTTAAAAAACAGGAAAATCCCCCATCAGGATAATTTTTTCAAAAAACAGGAGATTTACAGTAACCAGTTAAAAAGATCACAGTAAACCTAGGCTGGCATGATATAAAAGTACTCCCTGTTTTAACCCTTTCAAGGAAAGTAACCCTAAGTTAACCAATCCATTTTGTTGTATTTTGCAAGTTCCTTGTTTCTGCTCAAACTCCCTTACAAATATTAATTGTTCTCCTATGCCCCATGGAGCACTTCTCTATTTTATAGATGGAATGCTGCCCAATTCGTAAATTTATAATAAAGGCCAATTAAATCTTTAAACTCAGTTTGTTGAAATTTTGTTTTTTGACATCTCTATAAGCATTATAATGATTGGCAAACACCAGAGTGAATGTTTTTATTTCTTATTTCACTAACAAAATAGGTTGACCACCTTTTAAAACTTTTTGACGATCTGATAAATGAGGCACGGTTTTAATTTGCTTTTCTCTTAAGAGTGAATTCAAATGTCTTTTTATATGGTTCAGGGTCATCTAGCCTGTTTATAATGACCTAGGAGGATAACATCTTCTTTGTCCTCCACACAGTAAGACTCTCAGTGCCTATCTGTAAAGTTTTGGTTTTTCACATGCCACCTTTATCTCTATTTATTAATTGGCACTTAGCCTACTCAAGGGGTTGGGATAAACATTTACTGGGGCTCTTTTTCCAAAAACAGAAGCATGAGACTTTGGCAAACATCCTGAAACCATTCATTCTGAAAAACCAGCACGTTAAAATGAAAGTTTTGTCATGGTTTCCAACTTAATGCACAAAGTTATTGTATTTTCTTACTGGAATGCCTAATGTGTTGATTAAGAAATGTGGGTCTTATTGGACCAACTATATCAGAATAAAAATGAAGGGTATCTTAAACAAGATAAAATTCTCAAGCCCTAACTCTGGAGATTCTGATTTATGAGATCACAGGTTAGACCCTATTATCTGTATTTTTAGCGAATTCCTCAGTGATTCAACCATATCAATGTTTGGGTATTTGGGAATCATTGCATCCCTTGGAGGTAAACTACTTAGCAAATGGCAAATGCAATCAGTGATTCTGCCTAGTTATATCCCAAAGGGATGAACTTTTATAATCCAGAATTCTATATGACATAAAAATGGTTTCTATTTTTTTTTTTTCCAGTGGGGAAGACCTCTTCTTATGCATGTGTATCCACCACTGCATAAACTCTTAGCTGTTCACACCCAGACACAATCAACCAAGCTGTCCCAAGACTCTCCTGATTTAAGCCTTTAATTGGTGACCTGGGCTGCTGAGATCAGTAGGAAATGAAGTTATTGAAAGTTCTGTCTTATTATGCATTGCTATCCAACCTCAGTGTTCTCATCCAGAACAAGAAACTCGTAGCATAATCACAGTTGAGTCAGTTTAGGTGTCTTTCATGCTTTCTCACAATTGCAGTCATGAGACGAAATTCATATACCTTGACTACATAAGATAGCAGAAGTAACAGTGAGAGGCAGTGTGGTATAGTGAGTAAGAACACAGATTTTGGAATCAGGCTGGCCGGGTTTGAATTCTGGCTCTTCTATTTACTAGCTGTGTAAATCCAGGGAATTTATTTAACCTCTTTCTCTGTACCTTGGTTTTGACACATAAAAATAGAGATAGTGATAGTACTTACCAGGGTTGTTGGGAGGACTACATGAGTAAACATATGCAAAGTGCTTAGCCTGCGGCATAAGAAATGCTCTATGAATATAAAGAATTACTAAACATAATTTGATAGAGCCATCAAGAATGGGAAACAGAGCTTCAGGGTGTTCCTACAAAGGAACAGAATAGAATGAATGACACAGTACAAAAGAGGAAATTGCTCAAGGCCATGCTACATGGGGAGAAGACCTGGCCTTCACTGTGTGGAATCCCTGAGAAGAGCAGCCTTCAAACATCTTTCTCACTGTGTCCTTAGTAAACTGACAGTGTTAGGCAGAGTAATGGACCCCAAAGACATCCTTTTCCTAATTTCCAGAAGCTGTGAATATGTTAATTTATGTGGCAAAAGGGAGTTTGCAGATATAATTAAGAGTATGGAGTTTGAGATGGGGATATTATACTGGATCATCTGGATGGGCCTAGTCCAATCACCAGTTTTTTTGCTTTTTTTTTTCATCTGTGTGATTGCCTGGAGACACTGGAGTCCTTAAAATCAGAGTCTTCCCCTTCTATGACAAGAGAAAGGGATGTAGTGAAGAAAGAAAGATGTGAGAGATGCTACGCTGCTGGCTTTCAGGATGGTGGAAGAGGCTCTGGACCGAAGAATGCAGATAGCCTCTAGAAGCAGGAAAAAAAACCACGATTACCTCCTGGAGTCTCCAGAATGACACACAACGCTGCCAAAACCTTGATTTTAGCCCAGTGAGATCTGAGTCAGATTTCTAACCTAAAAAACTGTATAATAATAAATTCATGTGTATGTGTTTTCACTGTGGTTAAATATACATAATGAAATTTGCCATTTTTGTCATTTTTTTAAGTGTATGGTTCTTTAGCACTAAGTACATTCACAGTTTTGTGCAACTGTCACCACCATTCATCTCCAGAATTTTTTCTTCTTCCTCACCTGAAACTCTGCACCATTAAACACTCCCCATTTTCCCCCTTTATAGTCCCTGGTAACCAGCATTCTACTCTCTGTCTTTACAGATTTAGCTACTGTAGGTGCCTCATATAAGTAGCATCATATTTGCGCCTGGCCTATTTTAGTTAGTGTAATGTCCTCAAGGTCCATCTGTGTTGTAGCATGTGTCAGAATGTTCTTCTTGGGTATATTTCATTGTATGTTTATACCACATTTTGTGTATATATTCACCTGTCAATGGATACTTGGGTTGTTTCTGCCTTTTGCTATTGTGAATAATGCTACTATGAGCACAGGTGTGCAAATATCTAAGTCCCTGTTTTCATTTCTTTTGCGTATATATTCAGAACTAGATTTACTAGATTGTATGGTAATTCTGTGTTTTAGTTTTGGAGAACCCACCATACCATTTTCCACAGCAGTTGCACCATTTTCCATTTACATTCCCACAAACAATGTGCACAGGTTCCAATTTCTCTCCATGCTTGCCAACTCCCCCTCCCTCCCTCCCTCCACCGTCTCCCTCATTCCCTCTCCCCCTCCCTCCCTCCCCCTCCTCCCTCCCTCCCTCCCTCCTTCCTTCCTTCCTTCCTTCCTTCCTTCCATCCCTTTCTCCTCCTTCTTTCCTTCCCTTTGTTGCAGTCTTTCTGTTCTTTACCTCAGCTAGGTCCAAATTTTTGTCTCACAACCTGGAAGAAGTAGGCAAAGCAGACACCGGAGACGGAGTGAAGTAGAATTTATTAAGCAAAAGGAAAGCTCTCAGCAAAGACGGGATGCTGGGGTGGGGGTTCCCCTACCTGATGGTGAGAAGTCCCCCATGCTGCTGGGTCCAGGGCTCTTTATGGCCTCAGAATGGGGAGTGCATTCTGCTTGGTTTGTGAGTATGCAAAAATGGTTAAAGCAAAAATACCACTCAAAGGTAGGCACAACAGTGTAGAAAACCAATTAGGAAAGGGTAGGTATAGGTAAAATAGGTGAAGGGTGAGGATCGATCAGAGGAAAGCCTGCCAAACAGGAAGACAAGCTAAATTTGAGGATTTCGCTTGTAGCTCGGCTTTCAGGCTTTAAACTGTCTTCGGCTTGGAGGTGGGGTTTCACCAGGGACCCACCCGTATCCCCCTAGGGAAATTTGGCTGCCTCCTGCCACTCTCACTTATCTCCCTCCCCTCCCCCTCCCTACCCTCCTCCCTCCCCCTCTCCCTCCCCCTCCCCCTCCCCCTCCCCACCTCCCTCTCTTCCTTCCTCCCTTCCTTCCTCTCTCTTTTTTCTTTTCTTTTTTCTTCTTTCTTTTGATAATAGCCTTCTAATGGGTGTAAAGTGGTATCTCATTGTGGAGTTGCATTTCTTTAATGATTAGTGAGGTGGAGCATCTTTTTATGTGCTTGTTGGACATTTGTATATCTTCTTGGAGAAGTGTCTTTGTTCTTTCTGAAGATTATTTTGTCTACTTTGATTATTTGGTGTATCTTGAGTGTTCATATGAATTTTAGGTTAGATTTTTCTATTTCTGCAAAAGACGTTGAGACTTTGAATTTGTAGATTGCTTTAAGTAGTACTGACATTTTTACAATATTAAGTCTTCCAGACCATGAACACAAGATGTCTTTCCATTAAATTTGTGTTGTGTTAAGATAGTAGATTTCTGGTAATTTGTTTCAGCTGCAATAGAAAACTAACACACTGATCAAATTAGTAAATCTATGTTCAGTATGTTCAGTAGTTTAACTAATTTTTTTTTTTAAATAATGGAAGGAAGGAAAGTACAAATTACTCCATTAATGTCTGTGACTTCCCATGCATGAGCCCATCCTCCAGTCTTGCTGCTGGGAACCCTTTTGCTATCATGTGTGGAGAGAACTGGGGAATCCTCAGCCATCCTGGCTGGGCCTCAGAGCCGCAAGTGGGGCTACTCCAGGTCATGCAGCCCCAGCTGAGCTGGCATAGATGGGAAGGGCCCAGCCAGCTCACAGAACCAACTGTAAGAACTGTCCTACATGCTTGTTGTTTTAAGCCACTGAGTTTTGATGTGGTTTGTTATGGAGTGACTGTTAATTGATACATTCTCTCTCCAAAGAGGCCTTTTCCAACTGCCCTAAACAAAGTCCTCTGGCCTTTAGAATTAGTATGTCCAGGCATTCTGCTTTGTTTCCTTCAAAGCCCTTATCACGATCTGAAAGTTTCCTTTTACTTTATTTCTTTGATGGTTTATTTTACACATTTATCAAGGAGGATAGAAACTCCACCTGCACCGGGACCTGGTCTGACCTGTGTCTTGTGATGCCTCCAGGAACTGTAACAGATCTCAACACTTTGCTCAGTAAATACTTGTTTTTTAAAAGCCTGAATTAATAATATGGCCCTACCTCTTTTCAAATAGCTTTTATTTAATGAGCTAAAACTGGGTTTATAATAAATCACATTTAAAACTAATTTTTCTCATAGTCAACGAAACTCACTCCTAGATCTTTTTTCAATATGTTCAAGCTATTGTTGTTCAAGATGCTTGTGATTTGTGCTTTTATTGTGACTTTATAAATATATTTGCTGGAGTTTGAGAAAACCTGTATCAGGGGTTGCTTCTCAATTATAGGGTTTTTTTTTCTGCTTTTTTTGAGACAGAGTCTTGCTCTGTCACCCAGGCTGGAGTACAGTGGTGCAATTTCAGCTCCCTGCAATCTCTGCCTCCTGGGTTCAAGAGACTTTCGTGCCTCAGCCTCCTGAGAAGCTGGGATGACAGGCATATGTCACCACACCCAGCTAATTTTTGTATTTTCTGTAGAGATGCTGTTTCTCTATGTTGGCCAGGCTGGTCTTGAACTCCTGGCCTCAAGTGCTCCTCCTGCCTTGGCCTACCAAAGTGCTGGGATTAGAGGCATGAGCCACCGTGCCCAGCTCCAATTATAGTTTTAAATGAGAAATTGTTTTATGACTTCTTAATACCCGAGGTAGATTATCTTGTCATTTATTTAGCTTTATAGATTGATCCTTGGAGCAATTAATTTCCCTAAAATCCTTTTCTGCAATTTAAAAATATTGCCAGTAGATGGCACTCCTGACCAACTTGTTACGCAGACTTGCTACAAGAAGCCATTGTCCATTGATTTTTGTTCTCTGCAGTCCTTACAGAGGTTCACACCAGCTGCTCCCTCTACAGACTCAGCCAAAACCAATCTGCTATGGCAGCCTTCCTAGTTTTGTATACTTAGGTCTTGTTCCTGAATCCAGCTCACCAGACCTTGAGTTTGGAGAGTCACTGAGATTGGGACTGTATGAATTTCAGTCAGAGGGAAGATCCCTCAAAGGCCCTGAAGCTGGAGGGGCCCTGAATGCTGGGGGAACAGCACAGAGTGCAGGGGGTCAGGGGAGGGGTGGGTGAAGGGGAGAGTGCTTGGCAAGGAGGTCAGATGGGGGCTGAGGTAGGGGGTGATGGGCAGATCATGCTGGATCTTGCAAACAGCAGTGAGAGCTGGATTTCACTCTGAGTGATACAGGGAGCCACTTGGAGGGTTTTGGGCAGGATGCTGACATGATCTGACCTGCATATAATCGGGACCAGTCTGTAGAGTCTAGCGCAGCAGCAGGAAACCAGTAGGGAGGCTGATTCAATAATCCAGGTGAGACAGGATGGTGGCTTGGGCCAGCTGCTATCCCAGCTGGTGATGGCAGGTAGGGTGAAGGTGGTCAGATTTGAACACATTTTCAAAAGGGAGGAAAATGGGTTAGCTGGATCGCTGTACGTGTGGTGTGAGAAAAAACTGATTCAAACTATGACTTTGTCTCACAACAACTATTCTAATTTAGATTTGTTTTGTAAACCACTTTCACATGTGGTTATTTATTTGGTGCTTAGCACAACCCTATAAAGCAGAAATCATTTTATTTGTATTCATGTTGAAATCAAGATTTAGTAAAAAAAAAAAAAAAAAAGGTAGCTTTTTGACAACTTTTGTGAAACAGGTCAGGTTCTTTATTCTCCTTAATTCCATTCTAGAGATATTATACGAATGAAGAGAACATATTTGGGTCCTGAGAACTAAAGTAAAAACTGAGAAGTGTTAAGAAGACAGAAGGTGGTTGTGACACGGTGTGAGAGAAAATAGCAGCTTGAGCTTGAGGTAGGACAGGAAACGTAGTTGAGGGAGAGATTTTAATTGATACTCTTTTCTCTCCAGCATCTGCAAGATCAGTTTCTGGCCCATCCACTTGAGGTGGATAGATGGCAATGCCTCCTCAGAGCTGCAGGGCCTGCGGTGTGACATCTGGACTCCACGGCCCACATGGCAAAAGGGAAGAGACAACTACAGGTGATTGGCAAGAACTGGGCCATTCCACCTTCCTCTTCATGGCTTGATGCCTGGAAAGTTACCAGTGAGTGAGGAAAGATCTTGAAAAGGAGCAATGGGGAGAGTGGAGATACAGCAGTTCTCCAAGATGAACTGTCATTTGGTGAGGGGTCAGCAGACAGGGTGATGCCACCCAATGATACAAGTGCCATCCTCTGGAGTGCACACCCTCTACCTTCTTAAAATCTTCGGTAGTGTCAAAACCTTGGGTCTGAACTTTGGCTACTTCTTGGTACACATTGACAGACAAAATAATTATTATTTTCAGGGGAGTATGAGAACCTGGGAGAAAGTAATCAGAAAATTGAAAAGAACACACAGTACAAGGAAACACAAAAATCCTGAATAACCTAGACTAGAAGAATGAGAGTTATTTGAACATACAGATGAGGATTTGAAATATGTTTAATAAATATTCTCAAAAAGATAAACATCCAGGGGATGGAAGAGGGAAAAAGGGAGAATTGTTTAATGGGTATGAGGCCTCAGGTTTGTAAGATGAAAAAGGCCTGGAGATTTGTTGCTCAAGAATGTGAATATGACTAACACTACTAAACAGTGCACATAAAAATGGTTAAGACAATAAATTTTATGTTGTGCATTTTTACCAATATTTAAAAAAGGGGAGGGGGAAGTTGACAATATAATTGATATGGTTTGGCTGTGTCCCCACCCAAATCTTATCTTGAATTGTAGCTCACATAATTCTCACGTATTGTGGGAAGGAGAGAGTGGGAGATAATTGAATCTTGGGGGTGATTTTCCCCATGCTGTTCTGGTGGTAGTGCATAAGTCTCAGGAGAGGTGATGCTTTTATAAGGCATTTCTCCTTTTGCTTGGCTCTCATTCTCTTTGCCCGCTGCCATGTAACATGTCCCTTTGTTCTTCCTTCATCTTCCACCATGATTGTGAGGCTTCTCCAGCCATGTCAAACTGTGAATCAATTAAACCTCTTGCCTTTATAAATTACCCAGTCTTGGGAATGTCTTTGTCAGCAGTGGGAAAACAGACTAATACAATAACATAGGAAGAAACAGTTATGAAAAAGAACAAAGTGAAAATATGATGCATGAAAAATATGATGATAGAAACATAATGAATGAGATAACATCATGAATGAATGAACATAATGAATGAGATAGATAATAGAATAGATGCAGCTTCAAATCAAGGTCATGACTAGGAAATCAGGTGGAGGCCTCTCCCAGGAGGTATTGTTAAAGGATAAAGAGATACAATATAAATGTGAAAAAATTCTAGAGAAGAGCAATATATACGTCAATATCCAATAATGATAGTCTCCCAACATTTAGAGGAAAAGAAAAAGATAAAATTGTGAAGAAAATGACAAATCGTTTTATAGATTTAAAGATGAAAGACTTGTTATTGAAAGAGCTCATAGAGGGGGAACAGGAGAGGAGTGACCAGGAAAGGACAGCCACACCAAAACATGTTCTAGTACATTTGAGAACATCAGAGTTGATGAGACAATATTAACAATGACTACAAAGGAAGACAGATTACGTACCAAATTAAAAAATCATATTCACATCAGAATCCCCAACACCAACACTAAAGACAAAAAGGAAATCGAATACTTTCTTTTTTTTTTTTTTCTTCTTTTCTTAGATAGGGTCTTGCTCTATCGCCCAGGCTGGAGTGCAAAGGCATGATCATGGCTCAAAGCAGCTTCAAACTCCTGGGCTCAAGCAATTCTCCCACTTCAGTCTGCTCAGTAGTTCGGACTACAGGCATGTGCCACCATGCCTGGCTATTTTTAAATTTAATTTTATTTTTATTTTCATATTTATTTATTTATTTATTTTAGATGGAGTCTCACTCTGTCACCAGGCTGGAGTGCAGTAGCACGATCTCGGCTCACTGCAACCTCCGCCTCTGGAGTTGAAGCAATTCTCCTGCCTCAGCCTCCCAAGTAGCTGGGACTACAGGACTACAGGCACATGCCATGATATCCAGTTACTTTTTGTATTTTTAGTAGAGACAGGGTTTCACCATGTTGACCAGAATGGTCTCGATCTCTTGACCTTGTGATCTGCCTATCTCAGCCTCCCAAAGTGCTGTGATTACAGGTGTGAACCTTTGCACCTGGCCCTATTTTATTTTTCACTTTTTTAGTTTTTGTAGAGACAGGGTCTCATTATGTTGCCAGAGTTGGTGTTGAACTCTTGGCCTCAAGCAATCCTTCCACCTCAGACTCCTGGAGTAATTATTTTTAAAGTATTGAAGACAAAGACTTTAAAGATATAATATCATTTAAGTTGGCGGGGGCAATAGGTATATCTTCTGGTATACAAGGCCTCAGAAAATTCTGGAAACACTTTTTGGAGGAAGTACTTCAGAAAGAAGAGAGTAATCTCCAATAGGTGGTAATGAACTATGTGGGCTATAATATGAGGAAAGTCACTTAGTAGATTTAATTTTTGTCTAAAAAGATGATTCCTTTCCCTTGAAATTATCGTCATAATAATTGAGAACTGAAACAGGACAATAAGAGAGTAGTCTGTGGTAAAGGTGAGTAGAGATACCGAGGGGAGCAGAAAGCATGTTAAAATTCACATTAAGTTGTTGCCATGTTAGGTTGTTTAGTGACTTGGTGCACATTCTGATACACAAGGAAATCAAAGGAAAAAATAAACATATTTCAGGTCTTATTATACTTTGTGTAGAAAGTATGGCTGTTAAACCAGCATGAAAACAATTTGATCTATGGAACAGAAGGCAGAAAAGGAGAATAAAAAGAAACAATGAAAAACAGAGAATAGAAAATAAGCTAGTAGAAAAAATATCAAATAGTAACCAAAATAAATTATATAATTAATTTAATTCATAGATCAAAGAGAGGGCCCTTAGACTGATCAAACATATGCCGATAAAAATTTGTCTGTAACGATAAAACAAAACAAAACAAAACAAAAAATACAGGCAAAAGAAAACACAGTGAGAACGAAGGGATGATAAAGTATACACCCGAAAAACATGACCTGGAAGAGATTTGGATTTAGGAATTTTGCTATCAAACAAAGTAGAATTGAATGGAAAAAAAAAATCTCAAAAGGAAAGAGGGAATTTTATTTTGGTAAAAGGAAAGATATGTCAGGAAGGCATCATTAACCGAGTGCCCCTAGAAGTGTTATAACAAATACTTAAATTAACAAGTAGCAGTATTGTGTGAGAAACAGATAAATGAACAAGCATAATGGAAGATTTGGATAAATTTATTTGAAAAACTCATGAATCAAGCAGATAAAAATAATCAAGGATGGAAAAAGCATTATTAAGATTGAACATGGCCAGGTGTGGTGGCTCAGGCCTGTAATCCCAGCACTTTGGGAGGCCAAGGTGGGCAGATCACGAGGTCAAGAAATAGAGACCATCCTGGCCAACATGGTGAAACCTCATCTCTACTAAAAATACAAATAAGAGCTGGGTGTGGTGCGTGCCTATAGTCCCAGCTACTTGGGAAGATGAGGCAGGAAAATCACTTGAATCCGGGAGACAGAGGTTGCAGTGAGCCGTGATCGTGCCACTGCACTCCAGCCTGGGGACAGACGGAGACTCTGTCTCAAAAAAAAAAAAAAAATTGAACATATATAATACATAAAATTTTATCAAAAAGTAGAGGATACATATTATTTTGAGCACACATTACTTATTCTTAGAAATATACCAGATGTATAAATTTTAAGATTAACTTATAAAATATCTCCATATTGGTTTAAAAGTCCAGTGTCTTGAAATTTAACATACTATAAAATAACATTTGGTTAAAAAAGAAATCATAAGGAAAATACAAAGTATTTATTAACAATAAAATTAATTACATGGCAAATATTGTGTGGTGTCACTTAAATAATATTTTGAAAGAGATTAGCTTTAAATAGACTTTTTTGAAAATTAAAAGACAAATTTTTTATTGTATTATAGTAATACCTACATAACATAGAAGTCACCAGTTTAACCATTTTTAAATGTATAGTTCTGTAGCACTACATACAATCACATTATTGTGCAGTGATTACCACCGTCCATCTCCAGAAATTTTTTATTTTCCCTAAACGAAACTTTGCACCCATTAAACAACATCTTTCCATTTCCTGCTTCTGCAGCCCCTGGCAGCCACCATTCTACTTTCTGTCTCTATAAATTTGACTAGGTAGGAACCACATATAAGAGGAATCATACAATATTTGTTCTGTAGTGACTGACTTCTTTCACTTAGCATAATGTCTCAAGGGTTCATTCAAGTTGTAGCATGTGTAAAAATTTCCTTTTCTAAAAAAAAATGCTAACAGGCTGGGTTAAATTAAGGAGAATCACTTGAACTCAGAAGGTGGAGGTTGCAGTGAGCCGAGATCATGCCATTGCACTCCAGCCTGGGCGACAAAGCAAGACTCCATCTCAAAAAACCCCCAAAATGCTGAATAATATTTTGATTATCTATTCATGCTTGGGTTGCTTCTGTTTTTGACTATTGTGAATAATGCTGCTCTGAACATGGGGGTACAGGTATCTGTTTGAGTTCTCGTTGTGAATTCTTTTGGGTATATACCCCAAACTACTTTTTGACAAAAAAGTTGAGCATCCAACACAAAAGATTTGAGAGTAACAGAACAGTAAGGAAACAAGAGAGGGCTGGAAGTGGTAGCTCATGTCTGTAATCCCAGCACTTTGGGAGGCAGAGGTGGGCGGATCACCTAAGGTCAGGAATTCAGGACCACCCTGACCAACATGGTAAAACCCCTTCCCTATTAAAAATACAAAAATTAGCCAAGCATGTGATGGCAGGCACCTGTGATCCCAGCTACTTGGGCGACTGAAGCAGGAGAATTGCTTGATCCTGGGAGGTGGAGGTTGCAGTGAGCCAAGATCACGCCACCGAGGTCTTTTGCCAACCTCGGCAAAAGACTTGGGAAATGAACAGCTTTGACCATTCTTCCTAAGGGTTGTTATCCCTCAAGAGGCTGTCCACATTGTTGGGATTTTTAGAGCTCTCAGGAGCTTTACTTTTGGTTTCAAACACCTGTGGTTAGCTTTTGTAGACCCTGTTGATTATATGCTGCTTCACATTAGCTGCTGGTTAAAAAAAAAGAAAACTCGGAACATGTATGACTTCCTCATATTAACTACCACAAAAAGGAATTTTCTTCAGACTTGAACATTTGTAATATTTTGAAGTCTCAAATGAAGTTTATATTCATATATCTCTTTATATTTTGATATTTCATTTCAACATGTTATAAAAGAAAGATATGGCGAGGGCGCTAGGCATGATAACATGCCAGCTCAGGTCTCTCTTCCTCTTCTTACAAAGCCACCAGTTTCCCTCTCATGATAACCCATTAGTCATTAATCTACTAGGCCATTAACCCATTAAGCCATGAGTGGAGTAGTCTACACAGGACGGCAAACCCTCATGATCCAATTGCCTCTTAAACATCCTACCTCTCAATACTGTGCCTTTAAGGATTATGTTTCAACATAAGTTTTGGAGGGGACATTCAAACTATATCAGAGTCAAAGCACTTACAATTCTTATAACCTTTTCTATAAACCACATTAAGTTCAAGACTAATGACATGTAGTTGATGTATGATGTTGTAGAAATTCTAAAATAATATTTTGAAGACACTGATGACTCTCTTAAATTTACTGCAAATGATATGCCATGAGTGCAATGAATAACTACTGTCCTATCATCTGGCAGTGTCCACATATATAAATTAAGTAGCTTATTTTCATGTGATTACTAGATGTTTGTATATTGTTGAGCTTAGTGATTATATGAAAACTAGACTCAGCTGAATATTAAGGAATCGCTTTCCATTGATAAAAGAAGATGAAAAGTAGCCCACTGGGTGAATGCAGCTTGCTCTCCTTCCTGCCTTTTCCTTACCCATGCAGGAGGGTGATGAGGTCTGGAGGATTCCAGAGTGCCGGTTCCAGGATGGGATGTGAGGTTGGTGAAGGGATAGGGAAGTAATTGTTACTGTGATAGGGACTCACTCCAGGACACCCAGTATGTTTGGAATATGCATTGTTTCCAGATTGGTTATTGTGTAAGAGGACTTGGCCTTTTCAGATCATCAGCTTGGACTGCTTAATGTGTCTGGGATTATCAGGTCAGTACACCTGGACTGGGGAGTGCTGTTGGGACTGAACATTCAGTCTGGTGTTTCATGGTGTCTAGACTGCCTGGTGTGCTCAAACCAGGAATAGTTTAAGTCTCTGTGGAGCCATCAGTCTATCAGAGAGAATAGTGTTTCCAGAATGTTAAGTTGTGCTAGGTCGTGAGTATGCCTGGAGCAGTTGGTGTGTCTAAGCATGTAATATGTGGGCCATATGTTTTTGTAGGTCTCTATCTTCTTATTACAGATGAAGCTCTTTTCAACTGGGCTCACATGCATCATGGCTGGGCCACTTGCTAATTCAGGCTCTTTTCACTCCATGGCTACACTGCATGGCTACACTGTTCTGTCCTTTAAGAAGACATTTCACTTTCATGGATAAATCCGTCTCTTTAATTTCTGTCCAGTTCCCCATACCCAACTCTAGGATTCCATCAGAATAGAGACAGCAAACAGGAAAGGCCACGTGATATCTATTGTGACTCTAGACTGTCTTCTGTGTCACCTGGATATCAGGACTTACCCTTCCCAGCTGTGGTCTTCCCTGAGCCTCACAGCCTGCTTCTTCCTGAGGAACCTGTTACTTTTGAGGCTGACAGAACAAGGCTTCTTTGACCTTCTAGTTTTGGAGAAGTTGGGGGCATCAAAATATGAATTTATGTGGGTGGTGAGTTAGGAATAGTCAGTGTAGGACCTGACTTCTTCATGCACCCACTAACACTTTCGGAGACCTTGGTTAGAGCCCTTCCTTTAATGACTCTCACTGCATTTCTTTAAAAAATGGAAATGCTAATAGAATTTATAGCATAACATTGTGTGAAGAATAAATAAAATAACATCTCGCGAGGCTTATAGTGCAGTCTGAATAAATGCTATATTTATTAAAAGTTAAAAAGTTAAAAGTTTTTTTTTTATGTATTCAAATCTGTCAGTTTTCTCATCTTGGTTTCTGGTTTTGTTGCATCTTATAACCGGCCTTTCCAGTTTAAAGATAGATGTCTCCGTTTGAAAAGTTTTTCTTTTGAATATGCTTTTGAGTAGTTTGCTTTGTAATTTAAAGCCTTTTATAAAAGTGTCTTTATGGTATAAAAGCATCATATATCTCTAAGTTCACCTTTCAATCATGTGATTAATCAGCTGCTCAATTAAATACTTTATCTTTTGCCTATTGACTAGAACTATGTTTTATTACAGATTATGTTCTGACATACGTCATCTGTACTTTCTTCTATTTCTTTCTTTTGAGATATTGATTTATTCTTGTGCCAAAGCCACATCTTTCTGATTATAGAAGATTTGTAATATATTTTAATAGATGGTATGTCAAGTCTTCCCTTTAATTTTGTTGTTTCATATTTTTTCTTGCTATTCTCTTATTGATTTTTTAGTTGAACTTCATAATTATTTTTTAGAATCTTTAACATAAAATGCATATATTTCCCAATTGTTTGGGCATGATTAACATCTTTATGATATTTAGTCTTTCCCAAAAGGAAGAAAGCAAATCAATTCATCTATTAACGTTTTACCCTATAGGTAGATTTTCATAGTTTTTGCCAAAAAGATTCTACACATCTTGATACAATAATTTCTGTACATTTTATATGAAGCTTAATATTGGAATATAAAGAAATTATCTTTAGGTTTTTGTTTTTTTTTTTAAGAGACAGGGTCTCTCACTCTGTCACTAAGGCTGGAGTATAGTGATATGATCATAACTCCCCGTATCCTCCAACTTTTTGGCTCAAGTGATCCTCTTGCCCAGTCTCTCAGCTGGAACTACAGACTGTCATCCACAGCTTTAGGTATTAAAAAAAGGACTGTTCAGTATCCCTAAAGAAGATATTTCCAATCTGCCTGGAGTGTATAAACCTGACTCTTAGCTCTTTGGAGAATTAGTGAGAAGAATCTGGGGATTTTCACATTGAGTTTATTACCATTGAGTGAATCCCTCAGTTTTCAGTGCTGTTTCTCTATCTTCAACTTTGTCTAGTGAGTATTTTCAGGCAAGTATCCAGGCAAGTGACTCTTCCCTCCAGAGGAGGACTATCTGCTCATCTGCTGGAGTGGGGAAGAGCCAGTCCCCAGCTGTGTGGAAATGGGGAAAGGATCTCCAGTTAAATTGAATCAAAGAGTCTTTCAACAAGTCCTCCTGTTTTTAGTACCACTTTTAACCTCATTGCTGATTCCTGAATCCTTTGGGTATCTCATGAAGCAAATCAGGTTGCTTCTTAGCTTTCTTCATTACTGGTTTAGGATTCTGCTTTTTCAGTCTGCTAAATCATAGTCTTTACCACATATTCATTTATTTTATAGCCTCCAAAATTTTTCTAATTTCCAATTTTCTTTATCCTTGTGGTTTTTGCCTTACAAAGTAATGCCCCAAATTTATTATCATTCATCTGGGATTATGGATAACAGTTGTTATAAATGCATGCATTCAAGCCACTTTCTTTTAAAACCAGCAAAATATTTGCGTATAATTAAGAAGAGAGAGAATTTCTCTCTATCCCACCAAGCCCTGGACTTGCATATCTTGCTAGTGGAGGCCTAGTGTTGCTGCACCACAGAAGTGAAAGGATGTAAGTGATGCTCTTTCTGATGTATCTCACAGCTTGTCTAAACTACGTGTCAAGTGGACATCATCAGCTTCCTATCACTCATCTCTATTTGCGTCCTGATTACTTAACTGTGTATGTGACCTGTCACTCAGTCAGATTGGAGGTCCAATCACTGTTCATTGCAGCCTTGAACGAACTCCTGGTCTCAAGGGATCCTCCTGCCTCAGCCTTTCCAGTATCTCGGACTACAGGCATGTGTGATAGGGTTTGGATTTGTGTCCTTGCCCAAATCTTATGTCAAATTGTAATCCCCAGTGTTGGAGGTGGGGCCTGGTGAGAGGTGATTGGATCGTGGGGGCAGATGTCCCCTTTTGATGCTGTTCTTGTGATAGAGTTCTCATGAGATCTGGTTATTTAAAAACGTGTGATACCTCTCCCTTCTTTCTCTTCCTCCATATAAGTGGCCATGTAAGATGTGCCTGCTGCCCCTTTGCCTTCTGCCATGACTGTAAATTTCCTGGGGCGTCCCCAGCCATGTTTCCTATACAGTCTGAAGAATCATGAAGCAGTTGAACTTCTTTTCTTTATAAATTACCCAGTCTCAGATATTTCTTTATAGCAGTGTGAGAGTGGAAGAAAACAGTGTGCCACCATATCTGGCTAAGTTAAAAAAAATTTTTTTTATAGAGACAGGCCCTCACTGTGTTGTCCAGGCTGGTCCTGGACTCCTGGCTTCAAGCAGTCCTCCTGCCTTGGCCCCCCACAGCACGGGGATTACAGGCATGAGCAACTGCACCTAGTATCATTAGTTTTCTTGATCTTATTTGATTTACTTAGCTGACTAAAATTATTTCCTCTCCCATTATATGATTGATTGTTATATTTAATTTCCAAAGTTAATATGGTATTACATATTTGTTTTATTATTATGGCAATTTTAAGGGGATATCTGTAAAGATTTCTTGGAGTCCCATGCATATATATCCATTTCCTTAAACTCTGTGTGTATAAGACTGAGACAATGATGATACCTATTACTAGGACTATTGTGAGGATTAAAAGACATGTAGAGTGATTGAACAGTGTTTTGCTTGTAGAATTCAACAAACATCAACTCTTGTTTGTATTTTTATCACTGTGAGGGGTGTAATGTATCTGAAGTTAGCTCAGATCATGCAACTACCTTACAGCAACAATCCTAATGACTACTCTATATAATACTGCAGACTTAATGTAGAATGAAAGGTAGAAAATAAGCTTTAGTGATATAGCAGGTATAAGGTAAATGGGGCATCACATATTAGGGTGTATAGAGATAAAAGCTGTCTCAAGCACAAATAATAAAGAAGCACATTGCTGCTAAAGAACTTAAAACAGTAATGCAATCGATGAAAATTAGTCTACTTTTTATTATTATGACACATTTGCACGTCAGTGATAGAATGCTTCTCTTATTGGAAGAAGACAGTTCCCATCTCCTTCTCTTTTGTTACGCCACATGTACAGGGCACCGAAGACATCTTTTGCCTACCTAAGCTTGCCTACAGCTATTATTGGATATGGTCCTCTTCATATGAGACTTTAAACTGTGCCTAGAACAGCACATGGTATGGCAGGGCTTCAATCTACATATAAAATTTGCTGTCTTTTTTCTTGAACCCAGGTAAACATTGAAAAATATTTACTGCATAACTCACTGAATAATAAACATTATACTGCTCCAACTCATCAATCATTTCCAAAATATTCTTGGTCTGTTGTGTATTTGTTACTGATGGTGACACAAATTATTCAGTTATATTTCAAAAATTAGGAGTTAGATGCATAGTCTTTGTATTAGACTGCTGCTGAAGACACTTCATACATAAACTTGTGACATCTACAACATCTGGAGATGGAGCAGACACAATTTAGAAAACTACTTGTCTTCAATTTGCATCTTTAGTAAAGAAACATTTTACTCACAATCTAATATGGAAATCACAATCCAAGGGCATATTGGAAGCTCATATGTAGAATGTGGGTGGAAAACTGCTGAATTTTAGGGACAGTAGTACTTCCTGATTGAGGATTCAGAATAAGAGTGATGGAGGAGACATTTATGAATACCAAATAACAGAGGTCTGTATTAACTACAATAAATTATTGGGAAATCGATGTTCAATTATTCAGAACTTACATTGCAAGTTCAAGTGGGGCCTTCTTTCTGGAGCTATGCCCATGGTAGTGGACTGTAACCATGGTGGAATTCACAATAAGAATTTCAGGGACTGGCTGGGCGCAGTGGCTCCTGTCTGTTATCCCAGCACTTTGTGAGGCTGAGGTGGGAGGATCACTTGAGGCCAGGAGTTTGATACCAGCCTGGCCAACATGGAGAAAACCCATCTCTATTAAGAATACAAAAGTTAGCAGGCATGGTGACATGGGCCTGTAATCCCAGGTATTTGGGAGGCTGAGGAGGGAGAATTTCTTGAACCCAAGAGGCAGACATTGCTGTGAGCTAAGATTGTGCCACTGCACTCCAGACTAGGTGATGGAGTGACTCTGTCTCAAAAAAAAAATTATGAACAGGATAGATTTAATTGGCAAACTTACTTGACTGGACTGAAAACCAGATCTGATTGATGGACTTAATCCTCTCAAGCTTGGCCGTACGCAGAACACTTTTGCTACGGGTGTTGCTATAGGATGTACTTATAATTACTATCCAAATATAGATGTCATTAATTATAATCTAATTAAAATTATAATAACATTTGACATTCTCAGATTAGTTTCAAAGTACTTAGGTATCTGGTTAGCTGCATGTCTCAGTATTTTTTTATTTGCTTAAAGTAGCACTTTTCCACCATGCCATTTTCCTCTGGCTTAAGTGAAGGATTAGCAGGGCTGTTTTTATATTCTTAATGGTCTACTTGTTTTTCTATATATTCATCATCTTTTTTTTTTAACCACTGGAGTGAAAAGAAAAGGCAGTGTAAAGTCTTGGTCAACCTGGCAAAAGTCAGGAAAGAAAATAAGTCCAAAGCAAAATAAACAAGAAAGGACAAAAATAAGCTATCGGTCATAAGATTGGATTTAATAATCAGCACTACAAATGATTTAACTCCATTACGTCTTTCCCATAAGTGGTTTGTAGCTGGATTTTTATGAAAAAGCCAAATCTATCAATAAGCTGTTTATAACAACAAAAAAAGAGAGATTAAGTATCACATACATGCACACAAAAATAATAGAAGGCTGAAAGTTATAATATCAGACAAACTTATAAGTAAATGAACAATTGCAATGAATAATTATATGGATAGTTCCAAAATATGTGTTCATATATTAAGGCAAACACTACCGAATATATGCTCCAAATTTGATTTAAATAATCCAACTAGTCAGCTGGGCAAAGTGACTCATGCCTGTAATCCCAGCATTGTAGGAGGCTGAGGTGGGAGGATTGTTTGCGATCAGGACTTTGAGACCAGCCTGAGTTGCAGAGCAAGACCCCTTTTCTACAAAAAATAAAAGTAAATAGCTGGGCATGGTGGTGTTTATGTATAATCCCAGCTACTCAGGAGGCTGAGGTAGAACGTTTGTTTGAGCCCAGGAGGTGGAGGCCGTAGTGAGCTATGATTCTGCCACTGCAATCCAGGATGGGTGACAGGGCAAGACCTTGGCTTAAAACGTCTCCAGATGTTTGTATCCATCTGTGTATTTTAGCTTCTGAAAAACGATGATTCATTCTAAAATAGTTTTAAAAATGTATTTCTCATAATATCTAAAGAAAAGAAAAAGGAAATTTAGATAAAAACGGAGAGCCATGGTTCTTTTCTGGGCCATATTACATTCATATACAGAGCAAATAAATCACAGAAGAGTGGGTATATGTAAGAATATTAAAAAAATTAGAGATAGTGTCCAGTTGCATTTCAGATGACAACAGCACACAATTATTAGCTTCATTCTTTTACATTGTAGCCATTACAGAACTCTTACTTTTAATTAAAGTACTGAAAACGTTTTAGTCTTCTCTCTGGCCCATCATTCTAATTAAAGCTGTAATCAGATTTCACCTGGGATACTGCAACAGCCTATTGACTAGTAACCCTTTCACTATGGCCACCCTACAATCCTTTCTCAACCCTACAGCTATGGTAGTCATTTGCAATGCAATTCTTCTCATCCCACTTTTTTGCTTAAACCAACCAAAGTCATTTCCTTAGTTTTGCAAGAAAGACTAAATTTAATTTTAGCCTAACATGATCTGGCCACGGACAAAGAATTCATTCCCTCTACCTAGCACTCACTCCCTTAGTCTACAAATGGCCTCTTTAAAACCCACCAAAAATCCATCTCATTCTGCCATTGAACATTTGGAGTATTCATTCTACCTAGAACACTCTTTCCCCTCATCTCTACCGGCTACTCCTATCTCTTTATCAGATCTCAGTTGAAGCATCATCTCCTCAGGAAAGTTACTTACACTTACAGAATAGTTTCACAGAATCCTTTCTTTTTCTTCTAATTTTTCACTTTAGTTTATAATTGCAACCTAGCTTAATGTCTGTTTGTTTTTCTCACTATATTGTGAGCTTCTAGAAAGTTTATTTGTCAACTTAAACTTGTTAAACTTAAACTTGACTGGGCTAAGGGATGCCCAGATAGCTGGTAAAACATAATTTCTGGGTGTGTCTGTGATGCTATCTGAAAAAGATTAGCATTTAAATTGGTGGACTGAGAAAAGACGATCACCCTCAACAAGGCAGGTGGGCTTCCATTCATCTGTGGCCCACTGCTGGGCCTGTGGGCCATTCTTGGGACAGGTGTAGTTTAAAGCTGACATATTGTTAAACAGTTGCGTGAGAACCTTGTCTTGGGTGCTTTGGATTCAGATCTTTGTCCTCTCTGGGGGAGCATAGTACAGCTAGATATCAGAGTTCCATTCTACTGATTTGTTTTAACATCAATCATGTTATATCTAGTGAACATGGCTCTTTCTTATCTGCTTCTGTTCATGGGAACCAAACTAACTTTTCTCTGGTATGAACAATACCACTCTGAATAGTCTCATGCATGTTCTTTCTTTTAAACTTTTCTTTTAAGTTCGGGGTTACAAACACAGGTTAGTTTTATAGGGAAACTTGTGTGGTGGGAGTTGGTTGTACAGATTGTTAACTAGGCGTTAATCCTCGTACCTAGTAGTTATTTTTTCTGACCTCTTGATCATCGCAACCTCCACCATCCAAGAGGCCCCAGTGTATGATGTTCCCCTCTATGCATCCATGTGTTCTCACAATTTAGCTCCCACTTATAAGAGAGAACATGCAGTATTTGGTTTTCAGTTTTTGTGCTAGTTTGCTAAGAATAATGGCCTCTAGCTCCATCCTTGTCCTTGAAAAGGACTTGATCTTATTCTTTTTTTATGGCTAATATTCCATGGTGTATATGATCCATATTTTCCTTACCAAACTATCACTGATGGGCATTTGGGTTGATTCCATGTCTTTGCTATTATAAACAGTACTACAATAAACAATTGCATGTATGTGTCTTTTTAATGTAATTATTTATATTCTTCTGGGTATATAACCAGTGATGGGATCGCTGAGTTGAATGGTAGCTCTGTCTTTAGGTCTTTGAGGAACTGCCACACTGTATTCCACACTGGCTGAACTACTTTACACTCCCACCAACAGTGTATAAGCACTTCTTTTCCTCCACAACCTCACTGGCATTTGTTATTTTTTGACTTTTTAATCATAGTCATTCTGATTGGTGTGCAATGATATTTCATTTCGGTTTTGATTAATATTTCTTGAATGATCAGTACTGTTGAGCTTTTTTCATATGCTCTTTGGTCATGCATTTTCTTAAGCTAATGTATGCACAAATGCAAGTCAGTCATTTTACCCAGAGCCAGGCATATAGTAAGAGTTCTAGAAATTACACCTTTTATTATTGCTATTGTTACTACTGTTTTTTGTAATTAGTAAAATACATGGCTGCTATGGTTTGAATATGTCCCCCAAAGTTCATGTGTTAGAAGCTTGATCCCCAGTATGGAGGTTTTTAGAGGTTGAAACTTTAAGAAGTGTTTAGGTCATGAAGGCACAACCCTCATAAATGGCTTAATAAAATTACTGAGCAGTGGGTTTGTTTTTATAGCAGCAGATGCCTGACAAAAGGATAAGTTAAGCCCCATTCTTGTTTTCTCTCTCTCTTTTTGCCCTTCTGACATACGATGACACAGTAAGAAGTCCCTTACCAGAGGCTGGCACCATATATTGGACTTCCCAGACTCCAGAATTGGGGAATAAATTTGTTTCTTTACAATTTACACAGTTTGTGGTATTTTGTTAGATTAGCACAAAGCAGGCTAAGACAGGAAATTGGTATGGGAGGAGCAGGCTAGAAAAAGCCTAGGTTTCCATAAATGGAGCTTTAAGAGTGATTCCAGTGAGGGCTCAGGAGAAGAGGATAACTGCAGGTAAAGTGTGAAACTTAGAGATTACTTCTGGAGTACTGATCACAATGTTGGTAGACATGTGGAGAGTAAATGTCATTCTGATGAGGTCTTAGATGAAAAAGAGAAATGTCTTATTGGAAACTGGAGTAAAGACCATTCTTGCTATGAAACGGCAAAAAAAAAAAAAAAAAGAAAAGAAAAACCTTAGCATAATTCTGTTCATGCCCTATGACTTTATGCAAGGCAGAATTTAATAGAGGTGAACCAGGCTATCTGATGGAAGAAGCATCTCAGCAGCAAAGCATTCAGTGTGCTGCATGGCTTCTTTCAACCACATATAGCAAAATGTGAGGAGAGATAAATTATTTAAAGATGGAATTTATAATGAAATGTGAAGAATAATGGAGAGATGATTTGGAAAACTCTTAGCCTGGCCATATAAAGAATAAAAAATCAAGTTTAGGAGAGAATAAGAAGGGTGTGACCAAGTGCTCATTTGCTGAAGAGATTAATCTGGCAAGAAAGAAGCCAGGTTCTATTCATAAGACAATGGGGGAAGGACCTCAAAGACATTTTTGAGATCTTTGAGGCAAGTTAGGACCTTAAGGGCAAGGCTTCCAGAGAGGTGCCTGAAAGACCTCAGCATTCACTGCCCTGTGCTCCCTCACAACGCCATCTGGGAGAGCTGCAGGCACAAAACTCCAACCTGTGAGAGCTGCTCAGGAGTGAGCTGAGCCCAGCAAAGCTGTGGAGGTGAGGCTGCCTGGGGAACTGGGGGTCCAATCCTTGACCCAGTGGGTATTGAAGGTGGGACATGGAGTCAAAGATGATTCTCAACCCTTAGGATTTAATATGGTTTGCCCTGCTGGGTTTTTGACTTACTTAAGACCAATTACCCTTTTCTTGCCTATTTTTTCTAGGAATGGAAATGTCTATCGTATGCTTGTCCCGCCATTAAATTTCAGAAGTAGGTGACTTGTTTTGATTCCACAGGCTCATGGCTGGAGAATTTGCCTCAGGATGAATTGTGCCTTGAGTCTCATCCATATATGACTTAGAGGAGACTCTGGACTTTGGATTTTTAAGTTGGTGCTGGAACGAGTTACAATATGGGGGCTACTGGATTGGAGTAAACATACGTTGCATGTCTGAAGGACATACATTTTGGGGTCTAGGTGTGAAATGCTATGATTTGAATGTGTCCCACGAAGTTCACATGTTGGAGACTTGATTTCCAGTGTGGAGGTATTGGGAGGTGGGACCTTTAAGAGGTGTTAGGTCATGAGGGCATCAACCCTCATAGATAGATCCATGCTGTTATTACATGAGTGGGTTTCTTTTAAAAGGGTGAGTTTGCTCTCTGGCTCTGTCTCCCTCTTTTTGCCCTTTTGCCATGGGATGATGCAGCAAGAAGGCCTCTGTCAGAGGCCAGCACCTTGATATTGAACTTCCTAGCATCCCAAACGATGAGAAATAAATTTCATTTCTTTCTGAATTACCCATTTTGTGGTATTCTGTTATAGCAGCACAAATAGACTAAGATAATCCCTAAAGTTGTTTATGATTTCCCTCTTAGATATTATTTGGTTTCTTCTCAACTAATTTCTTGGTTCATTTCTAAGATCTTTCAGGTATTTCAGAAGAGATATAGTTGAGCACGTGGAACTAAAAAGCCTATCAGTTACTACTCTCACATTGACAAGAACCAGTCTAATCAGGACCAACATCCTTTGCAATAACATATGAAGGGCAAGTTCTGGCAAACTACATTTTCTTTGCAGTTCAGTTCTTAGACTTATTAGACAAAAGAACATAGATGTTTTGTATCTTGACTCCAGTAATCCTTTAGGTATAGATTCCCCTGGTACCTGTGGACAAAACAGAGAATAAGGGCTACAGTATGGTGCAATGCCTAAGTGGTCAAACTACTAGTCTGCCCATTGAAAGACTATAAGTCATGCCACAGATCCTCTTCATCCTATTCTGAATCAGATTCTGACCAATATATTTCTCACATAATTGGATGAAGAGAGTTTTAGTTTGAATTTTAATATTTAAAATCTGTAAATTCTTTGTCTAGATCTTCCACAGCTAAAGATACAGATGGAAATTCATTAGGCAAGGAAAATGCAAAAAGAGTAACAATATGGGTCTGTGTTTGCATAATAGTGAAGGAGAAACTATCTTGTTACCTATCACCCCACATGGAAAAGTACAGCCCATAGCTTTTGTAAAAGAAAAAATACTGAGTGACCAGATTAGGGAAAAGGAGCAGGGCTGGTCTTCATGGAGAGAGGGATGGCTGATACGATATTAGAGGTAGTTGCTTTAGACTGGACGACAGTGTATAATTAAGATACCGAGCAGGAAAACTGGGTATATCTAAAAAAGCAGTCAGAGAACTTAATGTTCTCATATAACATACCTAAAATGAGAAAAAGAGTGTGATCATGGTTTAAATTTTTAAAAACTGTGGAATGTTTGATTATATTCAATATGTATTGTGTGGGCAAAACAGTGAAGGTCTTTTCAGACTGAAACTGTTGATGGTATGAAGAAATGCAAAAGATCTTTGCAGATTTTTGAAGATTAAAAATTATCTCAGTTAATTTTAAACTATGTAGCCCAGTCTAGTCTTGAACCCCTGGGCTCAAGTGATCTACCTGCCCCAGCCTCCCAGTGTGCTGGGATTACAGTGGTGAGCCACCATATCCAGCCTATAATTTCTTCAAATGTATTTTTCTTGCCTTACGTTGATTAGTAGAAATCTTTAAAAAATATACTTAGTAAGATGGTTACCACTAACTTGGTCCTAAACTCAGGGAGAAAGTTTTCAATGTATCATTGATAGCTATAATATTTGCTCTAAGTTTTTTTTTTTATTACTTTTTGTCAAGAAGTAAGAGTATTTCATTTGATTCCCAGTTTGCTAAGAATATTTGTAAACAGATGCAGAATTGTATCAAAATTTTTTCCGGATGTGTCTCCTTTAATCTGTTAATGTATTGAATTACATTAGTTGGTTTTCTAATGCTTCGTTATTGGGATCTCATTGACTCTTTAATCCGGGATAGTTTGCTTTGTCTTCAGTTGAACTTCTCTTGCAAAGTTAACTAAGCAGTTCCTTGTTCCTCAATCCAGTTAGTAAGTGAGTTTTCATGAATATCATGAAGTACTGATTACTGTCATGGTAACACTTCTTGCTCTCAGTTGCTTTGAAATCCTAGTCTCTTGGTTTTCCTCTTCCTTCTGATGGCTTCTCAGTTTTTCTTTGGTTTCTTTATCCTCTGGTGTTCCTCAGGGCCCTTGGAGCACCTCACGTCTTATAGAATCAAATATGTGTTGATGTTCTCCAAACCTCTCCATATGGCCAAATATTTTGTTCTGAGCTGCAGTCACAAATATGAAAATGCCTACGTCAGCTATACACTTGGATGACTTTACAGATCCTCCAAAATGTTCAAAACAGAACTCATCTCCCAACTTTTCTCCTTTCTCCTACTTTTTGGCTTCTAAACCTATTCTTCCCCCAGTGACTCCCTCAGGTCACCGTACCACATGCATCCGGGAGTGAAAGGAGAGCCTAACTGTCAGTGCAGAGTCCTCCTTCTTTTTCTAGCCTCTAAATACATCTCAGAGACTACTGATTCTTTCTCTTAAATGTTTCCCATAGCCATACATTTCTTTCCATCTCTAGACACTAATTTGGCCAAAGCCATAATTCTCCTTCCTATAATATTGCTACAGTTCTTCATTTCATTCAGCCTTTCCCTGTCTCTTAAACTCACTCCTTTCTCTTTCTCTTTCTTTTCCCTTTCTCATTCTCTCTTTTCTCCCTCTCTTCTTTCTTTCCTTCCTTTCCTGCTTACTCTTTTTCTCCTCCTGTCTTACTATAATTGTAAATATTTGTCCTAAATGAAAATATATTTCTTACAGGAAATGACTTTCCAGTAGTCCTTTATACAACATAATTCTTAAAATATACACTTTTAAACATACATAATAGAGTGTAATTGAGGAGTATCACAGCAACGTTAAAAAGGTCCGTGTTTTAAAAATGATTTCATTCATATTTCATGTTTATTTTTGTCTGGCAACACTTGAACACTAATTTCTAGTAATAGAATATCTGTTTGCTGACCATAAACCAAGACGCATAATCGGAGTTCAATTATGATGCATTAGGCGTTTTCGTCAAAATAAATGTTCGTAGAATGTAGAACAAATACTTTTGTTTACTGCTTCCTTATTTCATCTAAAACAATTTTCTATCTGTCTATTAAGGCTAAATTGTAGCATTATATCTCTGGGCAAAGAGAAAACAAAAACAAAAAACAAATAGAACATATATAAAACCAAGGTAAAGGGCAAAACTGTGTTTAATTTTGAATGAGTTACTGTAAGATACCTGAGGAACATTTAGATTGAAATATTAGTAGGACTTTAATTTCAGAAAAGTAGTTTGAGTTTCCTTGTCTTTTGGATGTTATTCAATCAGTTCAAAATATGACTTGAGTTTCCTCATGAAATATTAAATATTTTCCAGATCCAAGGCAAATGTCACCTCCTTTTGCACCCCCACAGTAGTGTTTGTAGTTTCCCATTCTGCTTTGATAGTGCATTTTATTTTTGATTCTGTCTCATTGCTTTTTTTTTGTTTTCAGTGTTTTATAAACTTGTTAATGCTTTTTTTTGTGGTAAATATATTGCATTTGCCTAAGGTCAGACACATAGAAGGCACTTATAAAATATATTCATTGAATAATAACAAAAATATGTAAATTATTTCTAGAGCTTCCTATGAAAAACAATAAAGATATTTGGATCCAAGTGGTGTAGTATTTCAGGTGAGCAGAAATGTCCAATCAGAGATAGTGGGGAATCTGGCCTATATTTGCATGTTAACATACTTGACTTTAACCTTTTCATCATTACCACAAGTGGAAAGTTTCAGCCCATGCCAATGATAAATGGACACAGAAACTGTTTGGTTTAGAATTCGGTAGCTCTTTCAAAGAAATGAAAACACTTCCGTGAAGGTATGTAGACTGCATTCCTTAATAGATCTTTTGGGATTAAGATCAGAATTACAGTAAAAACAGGCAAAGACTTACTGAAGCAAATGAGACTGTATCCAACAGCAGAAGGTTTTGATTAAGACTGGAAGTGAAATTAAAGCAATGAAGATAAGTATCAGAAATGAATGCTATTCTGCAATGACTTGATTGTAGATTTATTAATGATGCAAAGTATTAGAAACTTGGGATTTTTTTTCTCTGGAAATGGCCACCGAATTGGATAACATCTTTCTGATTGTGACAATAGTGGAATTCATCATCGGCATGCTGGGGAACGTGTTCATTGGACTGGTAAACTGCTCTGATGGGGTCAAGAATCTAAAGGTCTTCTCAGCTGACTTCATCCTCACCTGCTTGGCTAGCTCCACAATTGTTCAACTGTTGGTGATGCTGTTTAATTCATGTCTAATTGGACTCGATCCATATTTATATATCACATATAGAGTAGGAAAACCTGCTGGTATGCTTTTGTACATATTTAATCACTTGACAACCTGGCTCGCTACCTGCCTAAGCGTTTTCTATTTCTTTAAGATAGCTCACTTCCCCCACTCCCTTTTCCTCTGGCTGAGGTGGAGAATGAACAGAGTGATTGTTATGCTTCTTACACTGTCTTTGTTCTTACTGATTTTTGACTGTTTCTTAGTATATATGTCTACTGATATCACACTGAATATAACAGGTAAAAGTAATCTGACTTTTTATTTAGATGAAAATAAAACTCTCTATGACAAACTCTCTATGATAAACACTCTTCTTAGCTTGACCAATTTGGTCCCCTTTTGTCTGTGCCTGACCTCATTGCTTTTCTTATTTCTGTCCTTGGTGAGACACACTAGAAATTTGAAGCTCAGTTCCTTGGGTTCTAGAGACTCCAGCACAGAGGCCCACAGGAGGGCCATGAAAATGGTGATGTCTTTCCTTTTCCTCTTCATATTTCATTTTTTTTCCTTACAAATGGCAAGCTGGATAGTTTTTGCATCATGGAACAGCAGATACTTAAAGTTCGTAATGTTACCTTTAAATGTCTTTCCCTCTTGTCACTCATTTATTCTCATTCTGGGAAACAGCAAGCTGCGACAGACAGCTGTGAGGCTACTCTGGCATCTTAGAAGCCATACAAAAGGACCAAACCCTTCACCTTTATAGACAGACTTTCTGGAAGCTTTTCTAAGAGAATAACTCAATCAGGACGATTTGGGGATCACTTCCACTGTTTTCTATTTTCCCACTGGGTTTCTCTAAGTATTTTGGGACATAACTGGAATTTTTCCCTACAAGGCTGCTTTTGATGACAATTCACACATTGCCAGTCGATACCATCTCAGAAGTAATCATTTTTGTTTGGTGGATTGGCAAGTGATATTTTAGTCTCAAATATTATTTTAAAAAATCTAAATTATTTAATTTTATATGCAAACAATAGGTAATTTCAACTTTTGGAGAAAAAGGTATGTGATTCTTTAGAAAGCAAGATAGATTATAAACTGGAATGGATAAATGATACATACAATGTTGACAGAAAATCTAATTAAAAACTAAAGTCATAGTAGGAAAAATATAGTTTCATAGCTTAAAAGCCAAGCTTTTTTTTTTTTTTTTTTGAGACAGACTCTCACTCTGTCATCCAGGCTAAAGTGCAATGGTATTATCTTGGCTCATTACTGTCACCTCCACCTCCTAGGTTCAAGCAATTCTCCTGTCTCAGCCTCCTGAGCAGCTGGAATTACAGGCACACACCACTATGCCTTGGTAATTTTGTATTTTTAGCAGAGACAGGGTTACACTATATTGGTCAGACTGGTCTCGAACTCCTGAGCTCAGGTGATCCACCCACCTTGGCTTCCCAAAGTGCAGAGATTACAGGCATGAGCCACTGTGCCAGGCCCCAAACATTTTTTTTAAATAAAAAAAAGTGGTATAATTTTGTTATTAGATGTCTTGTTGATAACAATGGAATACGATGCTTATGTGAGAAAAGCAATATTTTTAGCATGAAATAAAATAAATTATCTTTAAATGGAACTTGGAAACACATGATTTAATGCTGATCTTAATTTAAAGCCTCAAATAATAAACATTTGGATGTTTCTAGGCACATGATAATTTTGCTATAATCTCAGACATGCAATATGCATTTTCAGAGAGGCAGAAATCCATATTTTTACCATGTTGTGTAATATAACTAAAATTATAGAGGTTTATCTCTTAATTCACAATTATACACATATTGCTACTATACAAAGATCATAATCACCTTTTGAAGATGATTGTGTTTGTGTTTGTTTATGTGACACGCATTGTATTGCAATCTGATCACTGGAGTTGTTAGAGGTAAAAATAGAAACAATGTCAACCAGGAAGGCACAGAAAGCAAAGTGATATTGTTTACAGAATGCTGCATGTTTACTGTAAATTTTAGACAAGCATATGTATACATAGCGCTGCCGTGATTATGATAATCTAAGATTTGATAAGGTAACTATAAATTGTAAATAAGGATATGGGTGGGAAAATTTACTAAAACGTTTTGAATATGATGGCATAGATTAAAGCATTGTACAGAAGGTATATAATGAAAATTTTAACAAAGAATTCTTTTTAGAATTCACTTTTGATTTATTCTTTATGTTGTGTTAGAGTACAAAAACAAAAATGTGCTATTAAATACTGATAAATACATGCTTGTAAATTAAACTTGATGAAGCTATAGGTGAGGGCACCACTCTACAGCTGTGTCCTGGAGCTGGAAAGGATGTTAGAATTATTAATACTCCCCCCTCCCCTTATGTATAAAATGAAATTGTAAGTACATCTGTGCTATAGGTATCATGTATCAATAACAATGATGATGATAGTTTTAATGATAATACAGCATCTATTTTTTAGTAATTTGCATTTTACAAAATAAAATGCACATGTATTATTTTGATCACTAATTTAGTATTTTATCAAAGATTTTAATTATAATTATACTTTTCTTGCCTTGATAAAAGGTAATGTGCAAATCTAGCTGAATATATTTTAGACTTAGATACTGAGTTTATTTTATAGATAGTCTTTTATATAAATGATTTAACCTTGTACTCTTTACAAGATAACCCAAAACACTATTTATATTTTTGTGTCAGTAAGCTTTTTTTGGTAAGCAATTGATCAAACTCATGAGCAACCTTAGTGGTAAATTAATACATGTCTTAGAGTAACACGTCTTACACTTAGCAGGTAGCAAAACCAGTGGGATGGGACTACAGGAACAGGGACCTATTCTCCATGATAAAAGCAAAACAAAAACTAGTAAAAACAGCCCAGGACATATTCTGGTTATTGCAATTGATGTATTGTAATCTGATTTTTTTTTTTTTTTTTTTTTTTTTGAGATGGAGTCTTGCTCTGTCATCCAGGCTAGAGTGCAGTGGGGCGATCTCGGCTCATGGCAACCTCCACCTCCGGGGTTCAAGCGATTCTCCTGCCTCAGCCTCCCCATTAGCTGGGATTACAGGGGCATGCCACCATGCCTAGCTAATTTTTGTATTTTCAGTAGAGAAGGGGTTTCGTCATGTTAGCCAGGCTGATCTCGAACTCCTGACCTCAGGTGATCCACCTGCCTTAGCCTCCCAAAGTGTTGAGATTAAAGGCATGAGCCACTGCGCCTGGCTAGTAATCTGCATATTTGAATGGCAAATGGGAGCAAGCTCTGCACCTCCAATTTCTCCCTAACAAGGCCTTTGCAGGAATTTAGTAACACCAAGCCAGGATCTAAGAGCCATGCCCAACACATGCACTGCCACATGCAGTGCCAGCCCCACGCAAAATGGAGAAAGACTGGCACGACTATGACCTACCCTGGCAGCCGGCTGTTGGGGAAAGAGGGAGATTATCACTCATTTTTATAGTCCCCCCTCACTTGTCATATAAATGTTCATTCCAAGAGTCTGGGTGTAATGATTGCAGTTATTTCAATTAATACAGTTGAGTAACGTATAGGAGAGGAACAAATAACCTGTTTTCTACTGTTGAAATTGGCTTATCTCCAACCCATAGCTTTAGTTCAGAAGGCAAATAAGACACAAATTAAGTATACCAAGGCATGTTTTCTGAAACCGTACTGAATGTGTACATCAAGTAGAAACCAATACCTATCCAAGAAAGAGGAGCACTAATTTCCTCACTGCCTCAGGTGGTTTATCTGCTATCTCTTTAGAGGTGGCTTTTTCTAGCAAAATCTTCATTAGACCGCATCTTCTTTGAGCCAAAGTCATGCTTTAGGGGATGTTTAAAATCTTTTATTTTAGTTTTAGGGGTACGTGTGTAGGTTTGTTATACAGGTAAACACGTGTCATGGGGGTTTGTTTTACAGATTATTTTGTCAGCCAGGTACTAAGCCTAATATCCAATAGTTATTTTAGTGGGTGTTTATATATTTGCACAGTCATTTTTCTTTCATTCTAGAAATGAGATATTTTATCTAAAGTAACCATTGCCTACTAAGGACCCTAAGACCAACATTCAAAAGAAAAAGTTGATCTGAAAAGTTTGATGAATTTGAGAAACATAAATAGTCAACTCTTTGTCTCCTTGTATACAAATCTCATTTCACAGCTTTTTGAGTTTTCTTTTTAAAAGTAATCAATATATATGCAGCTTCAGAAGATTACAAAAATGCACAGTCACTCTTATTTTGAGCATGAGACTCTAATGCTTGCCAATGTGGGGACTGGTGTAAACCCGACACTGGCCCTGTCTTAGGTTTGTCATGAGGAAGAGCCAGTGGGGATGTTTCCCTCTAAAGATTTTGTAGAAAAATCTGCAGCCTTCAGTTTTGAAAACGAAAGGGGTATATATGCTCAGTGAAACCAAAATTTTCAAAGAAATATGAAAGGAACATTTATAGATGGTAGTGATTCAGCTGGGCATATGTCCTCCATGTGTGAAAGATGCAATCTCTGCCCTTCAAGCTGTGGCCCTAGCCCCAGTTGATTGCATTTTGGGTTAGGGTTCAGCCAAAGAAACACTGAAGGTCTCTTCAAACTGAAAAAATACAAACACCACAACTTTAATGTAGTGACTATCAAAGGAGTTGTTGCTAAGTTCAATGTATAAAAATAACAAGCTGCGATAGCAAAGAACCAGGAGGCTAATTTTTTTGTTCCTAAGTAAATGGTAAAGCTTGCTAATGACAGGACAGAGAGAGTGTCACAGTATACTGGGTTCCCAGGGATAACCTTTTTCTCTTAGTGGAGCGGGCTCCCAGGGATAACCATGCCCTCTTAGAGGGGTGCTGCTGGCAGCTGTGAGACCCTTGAGTGTCCTAAAAATGTGGGCTAGGTGCATGGGAGAGGCAATAAAAAGGAGCAAATGTAAAACCCAGGGAGGTTACTTCAGTGGAGATGTCACAGACACAGGAAATAGAAAGAATTCAAGGAGACTGCAGGATTGAAGCCAGGAAAGGTAGTGTTAATAATAGCAGCACATAACATCTTCAGTTGAATCACCTTTATTTACCCTCATATAAGCTCATTAGTATCTTACTCAACACCATTCCAGAACTCAATGTTTTATTTGAATTAGGCCAAAATGTACTTCTGAATGTGTTTTTCATGATTCTTTGGTGGTAATGCCATTCTTTATATTGATAAATAAGGAAATCAATGTTCATACTTTTTCTGATTTAAATTATAGTCATCATTATAAGCTTAGATTAATAATTTTAAATTGTTACCTTATATAGACATAAATTTAATTATCTGCCCAAATTTTTGTAACAATATATCTTATATTTCTACATATAATACTACTTTCTTTATCATGTATAACACAATCATTTGAAGAATGAAGTATTTAAAGGCAGTTCAACCCAGGAGCTGAGATGGATCTGTAATTACGTACTTTAAAAAAATTGTGATTATTAACTTGGACTTTGAATACAACTCATAGTATATGGAACTTGTGGTTTTTATACTTGTTATTTCATCTTTTATATTTAGTTTCTTCAGTGTAACTACAAACTGAAGTGTTCTTTAATCACTGTCTTCTGACTGACTTGTTTTCTGTGTTTGTCATGGCTAAACCACACCTATCAATGGAGTCGTCTTCTCAATTAGCCTTTATCTGACTTGCAGAGCATTTCTGAAAACATCAGTGATCTCTAGGGCTATCTTGCTTCTTGTGTCATGAAATCTAGTTTTCTAGCCATCTTCAACTGCCTGGGCCAGAAGTAGTTCCTTTTCATGAAGAAAAGTACCAAGCCTCCCCCATCTTGGGTGCCAGTTCAGGATGTTCCTTTTGATTCTGTATGATTTCTTGATTGAACTGGAAAGATTACAGAACAGTGTTGGATTTTTCAGGATTAGTACAGAAATCTTTCATAAACTCATATATGAATGTAACATTTTCTCTAATTTTAAGGAGTTACTTTCTTTTCTTGCTCTAATACTTGTTTCACAGTCAAGCCTTATTCATTTTCTCCTTTTGCGTGCTGTTAGTGAGACTGCCAACTAAGCACTAATTCATTTAAGAAATAGGTATGGAAGACCTATTTTCCAGGCCCTTAATGTTCTACGAATTGGAAATAGACAAATGAACAACAACAAGAAAGTCCCTTATGTGGTTGTTAAGAGAGTTGGTGGCCAGTTTCCCAGTCAGAGTCAAAATTGGCTGAATGAGAAACACATTGTCGGAGAACAAGACATACAAAATCTGTCCTGTCCTTGGAGAATCATAGATTTGTAGCTTTTGGGTAGAAAGCCTTTTGCCTGGGTTTGGGAGGCACTGTGACATACATCAAGAGCCTCTTGGTGAGTGTCAGCAATGTACTTCAGACCAATTAAGTAAAAAAAAAAAAAAATCCGTGGGGGTGGCCCACAGGCATCAATACGTCTTTTTAAAGCTCCCAAGTTAATTCCAATGTGCAGTCAAGGTTAAAAACCATTGTATTAGAGTTACAAAATAATTCAAATACATAATAATTTAAAATATATTTTATTGTGAATACATTTTTATGAGACAAAGAATTTTACCAAAGGAAGAATTAATGAAAAGGAGAATCTCCCTCCTATTCTCCATCTTACATTTCTTTTGCTATTTTCCATCTATTTTCTTACTTTTTAAAATTCATTTCAGTTGATAAGAGCTTATTCAGAATCAAATAGCCAGGAAAGCATTGGAAACCAAGCTCAAAGTTCAGTAAAATAGCTCAGATAGAGGAATAATTTTGGTTTCTTTGAATATTCTTTTACATGTTTCTGTAAAATCATCTCCCTTTTTAATCTGTTTCTTCAAGAAATCCTAAAAGCTTTAGGACCCAAGCCAACTGTCATTGTCTTCATGAAATTAGAATTAGTTATTGACCATGGATTTTATAATATCCTCCACTGTGCTATAATTGCATTTTGATCAAACTTTGGTCACATTTAATAGTAAAAGCACATTTAATGTTGCTTTTATTTTCACTACCCTGAGCTTTTTAATGCTTCTTCTTTTTATTACACTTAATTCATCCAAAGTAGAATCTGAAATATGATGTAGTTTATTTAATGAAACGAATGAATAACACATATATTATAGAGGTTATTTTTTGATAATTCTTTTACAATTAAGATGTTCAAATCCAAATGGTATTGACTTTCAGTTGAAGAGGAAATTACAAATCAGTGTGAAGAAATCTGTTTGATATTTGTGTACTTGACTTCACCCTTCTAGGTGTCCTCACTAGTGGGAAATTGCTGCCAGTGCTGATGATGAGTGGGCACATTTACTACATCCACTATTTAATTTGGAAGCCAGTAGCTGAATGAAAATAATGCTATTTTTTAAATTAAGATATGTGAGACTGGATCTCTTGGCACATATTTCAGGCCCAATACTGAGATGAATACTAAAAAACAGATCTTTTGTGAAGATAAATGAGATGTTATCAAACAGAAGATCATTTTGAGTTACTTTGAACATTTTAATCTGAAAATCATCAAGTTGGATATTATTCTGCAACCTTTTGACAGCAAAGTTATCGGTGAAACATAGTATTATGTTTCTGGATTTGCTTCTACAGAAATGCCATCTGGAATTGAAAGCACCTTTCTGATAGTGATGATGGGAGAATTCATAATCTGAATTCTACGGAATGTGTTCGTTGTGCTAGTTGACTGCATTGACTGGGTGAGGAGTCAAAAGATCTTACCAGCCAACTGCATCCTCACCAGCCTTGCTATCTCCAGAATCAGTCAACTTTGGATAATACTGTTTGATTCATTTGTAATAGCGTTATGGCCACATCTCTATGCCTTCAATAAACTAATAAAATTTATTTGTATTTTTGGGGCACTGAACAATCACTTAGTTACTTGGCTTGCTGCCTTAGTGTTTTTTACTTCTTTAAAATAGCCAATTTCTCCCACCCTTGCTTCATCTGGCTAAGATGGAGAATTAGCAGAGTGCTACTTGTACTCCCACTGGGGTCTTTGTTCTTACTGTTTTCAACCTTGCATTAACAGGTGGACTTAGTGACTTACGGATTAACATCTACACAACATATGAAAGAAACTCAACTTGGTCTTTAGATATAAATAAAATTCAATATTGTAACTTCTGGATTCCTGTCAGTTTGATCTACTTAATTTCCTTTCTTCCGTCCCTGACCTCACTGCTTCTTTTAATTCTGTCCTTGATGAGACATATCAGGAATTTGCAGCTCAACACCTTGGGCATGAGGGACCTCAGAATGAAGGCCCATACGAGGGCCATGAAAATGAAAATGATGGTGTCTTTCCTTCTCTTCTTTTTGGTTCACTTTTGTTCTCTCCTACTAACAGGTTGGATTTTCCTTGTATAGCAGAAATAGCAGGTCAATTTCTTCATCTTGTTAGCATCAACTATTTTTCCTTTAAATCACTCATTTGTCCTAATTTTGGAAAATGGCAAGCTGAGACAGACTGCTGTGAGACTATCGTGGCATCTTAAGTGCCACCTAAAAAGAGTGAATCCTTCAGTGTTGTAGACTTTTCCAGATTTTTCTAAATTCCAGGGGAATTAATGAGAAAACATTGAAGATGTATTTTAGCATCTGTGTGTCACCCAGATTCTTTTAAGGTATAATTGGGCATCACAAAATTTCCCTAGAATTGCCTATAAAGGAATAATTTACTCATAAAGTCAGCCAATGTAATACTGGATTTTAAAAAAAGTGTCATTGTCATTTTAATATTTGCTAGTAACAAGGCAATATTTGTGACTTGATATAAATTTAAAATATATAATGAAACATGTATTAATTTTATATGTGCGGGCAAATGTATGATTCCATTCATATGTGAGAAAAAAAACCAGCAGTATTTGGAAATGGTTCTAAATACCATTAGAACCTAATGCCTACTCCAAGCTGAAGTAGGTGGAATATTTTTATAACACTAAATGAAAGACATTAAGAACTAAAAATATTTAAAGCATATAATCTCATAACTATATATATATATATATATATATATATATATATATAACTTTTAAAGCAAAAGAGCATTCTCTCATTAGGACTCCAGCTAGGAATCCAAGCTATCCTACCTTTGTAGGATAAGTGCAAAATCAATTGAATTTATAAAAAGAAGCTGAACACTTATCCCTGTGTCCATAATGATACTTATATTTTTACTTTATAGGATCAAAACCACACCTTGACACAGGGTCTCTATGCGTGTGCCCATGTGTAATGATATACTTTTGTCATATCATAAATACCCTATGCCACATCAGAGAAAACTAATACAACCAATTAACCCCTAAGGATAAGAACATAAAGGAAATTTATAAGAGAATGTCACATATTTGCATAAATTTTAGACAGGTTTGTATTTGTGTATAGTTCTAGGCTAACTTTTAAAATAAAATAACTTAAAGTAACTAAAAATGTATATAATACATAATCTTAAGACCAGCAAGTAGTAAAATTATGCTTGCTAATGATATTACAATTTTGAATACAATAGTCTATAAATGGTAAGCTGTAGAGACTATAATTGAAAAGATATTTAAAAACTATCAATATATCTTTATTAGGTTTTACAATTGCCATACTTTTTCAATGATAGAAGCAACCAAAAAAGTAACTGTAGAAATTAAATGTTGAAAATATATCGATTGTAAGTATGTTTACAATGATGGAGTAGTAGATGCTAGGAAAAATGTAAGAACCATAAGTCTTTGTAAAATGTGCTCTTACTCCAGGAAACTGTACTGTGTGGTGCTCTGATGTATTGATGATGGTGATGATGATGATATATGTATGTCCAGGCCTATACAGACATTTAGGTTTTTAAAACTTCATTCATTGTTAGATACTGTATAATACATTTTGTAATGATTATCATGGACATTATCTTGCTGTAGAAAGGGCAACATTAAAATCACACTGGCTATAATTAGGTTCAGATAGTGAAGATAATTTGGTTTAGAATTACTCCTTTCAGTAAACAAGTTAAAGATACTTTGTATTAATTAGAAGATGCTAAGAATATAAATACTAAACTTTTTTCTTTCTTTTTTTTTTTTTTTGAGACAGAGTTTCATACTTGTTGCCCAGGCTAGAGTGCAATGGCACGATCTTGGCTCACTGCAATTTCTGCCTCCAGGGTTCAAGCGATTCTCCTGCCTAATCCTCTTGAGTAGCTGGAATTATAGGCATGTGCCACCATGCTTGGCTAATTTTGTGTTTTTAGCAGAGATGGGGTTTCACCCTGTTGATCACGCTGGTCTCAAACTCCCAATCTCAGGTGATCTGCCTGCCTCAGCCTCCCAAAGTGCTGGGGATTAGAGGTGTGAGCCACCATGCCCAGCCCGGAAAATGACTATTAAATGCTGGGAGACAGTCTGGGACTGTGACTACTACTCTGTTGCATTCTCCATATTACAATGGCATTTTGAGATTAACCTCTGCACCACTGTTTCCATAAGAAAAGCCTGCATGGGAGATGCAAGCCACGATCCAAGAAAACCATGACTCTTTGATCTGAAGCTAGTTTCAGGCAATCTGGAGAACTGTATCCTGGGAACAAATAATTGGGAAAAGAAAATGGTTGTCATTTTTTTTTTTTTTTTTTTTGCCAATTGTTTCCCCAACACTTTTTATAGTCTTGAAGTCATGAGAGTTTTTTTTTTTTTCTCCAGTTTGGTCATACCTTGATTTATAGAAAAGTTGCCAATAAGCTGAATAACCTATTTCTAATGCCAAAAACAGCTTATGCCTGAGCCCTCCCTTAGGTCTAGAACTTAAGATGAGAAGATATTTCAGGATGTGCAAGCCACGTTGTCTTAAGCTTTACTGAAAGAAAACATCCCAGTGAAATATGCGTGGATCAGTACATATTTTAGAGGATGTGATAGTCTCTGTAGAATCTCTGATGGTTCACATGGTTTGCTGCTGCTCTTAATCTCATGTCCTTTGAGCCAAGGATTTCCTTAATTAAAATACAGAAACAAGAAGGCCGTCTGCAAAACCCATACTTCCAGTCTACTCATCTGTAACATTGCTTAATGCTATGTGCAATGACCTAGGCCCTGAACTAGATTATTGCCAAGAATAAATCTTCATTTAGAAAACTGATCAGATGGTTGGTTTGATCAATTCAGAAAAAAAGTTAGGCAATGTTTTTTGGGAAGGTTATTTGTAGAAGAAATCTCAGGTGATAGACAAACGATTTTCAATTTTATCTATTTTGAGGGGCACCAATATAGATGCAGCTTAAGAAGACAAAGGCATTATCCTGACTTGTATATTGCCACCCCTATTCCTTAGCCCCATGTTTAATAAATAAATCAGTTCTGGAAATAATTTAGTTTTACTTTTATATAGATATAACTTTGCTCCTGAACTTTGAAGCTTCTATTATTTTCCTTTTTCACTTCAGTTTGTGATACTTGCACAGTTTTCAAAACCCAATTAAGAAGTGAAAATGATCTCTTGAACAACAGGTATTTTTTTTTCGTTATCTTTGGCTTTTTGTTTCTTGAGACAGGGTCTTGCTCTGCTGCCCTGGCTGGAGTGCAGTGGCATGCTCACAGCTCACTGTTTTTTTTTTTTTAATCTGTTGAACATATCTGTAATTCTCTGCCAATGATCTTCGAGCTGAGACATTCTAGTTACAGTATTTCATTTTTTTGGCTGTTTTCCTCCCTCTTTTTGGTTGATGAAAAGTTATACCCAACTTCCCTCACTAATAATATGATCTGCATTTCTCTTTATTGTTCATTGATGCATTCCACTATTTTACAGTAGCTAAGTCAATATGCTTGGTGTTGAAAGCCATGAAGATGATCAAGATTTTGAAATGTTCATTGCAGATCCCTAATCAGGATAGAAACTGGCAGGGATGTCCTGCAATTAATCTACTAAGACTTCCATAGTTTCTTCTTTTCATGTGTAGTAGGCTCTTGGGAATGTCCTTGGGTCTTTTAGTTGTGATTGCTGAAATTTATATTCGTGGGGAATAGGGGTGGGGGAGGTTTACTTAAAATTTGAAAAGATTCATCACCTGACCTGGTGGTAATCCTGCTGAGCAAATTCTATTGTTTTAGTTTGTTCAGGCTGTTTTATATATATATATATATATATATATATATATATATATATACACATATACATATATATATATGTGTGTGTGTATATGTATATATATAAAATACCATAAAATGGTATGTTTTCTTATAAACAGCAAAAATTTATTTCTTACAGTTCTAGAGGCTGGAAAGCCCAAAATCCAGGCATTCACAAATTTGCTTTCTGGTGAGGGCTCATTTCCTTGTTCATAGATGGCTTTTCCCTATAATCTCACATGGCAAAACAGGTAAGGGAATTATTTTGGGATCTCCCTTATAAGTGCACTAATCCTATTCATGAGGGTTCCATATTTATGACCTGATCACCTCCCAAAGGCCCCATCTCCTATGATCATCACTTTGGATTTAGAATGCCAATATATGAATTTATCTGGGACAGATTCAGACCATAGCACAAATATTAAAACTGCAAGAAGAATCCCACACTCAAGGTAACCCAAGTAATTGACTAATAGGAATCAATCCAACCGAATTGTTGGGAATTCTCATAGTTCTTGCAGAGGTTCTTTCCTTGGTTTATTTTCTTGGAACTTCCTAAGTCTAGTCTTTAGACTACTTTCCATGCTCAAACTTCCAAGTATTAGGATATTCCTTTCCCTCATTTTTTGTCCCTATATTCCTCAACTTTCATCTTACCCCTTTATACTTCTGCATGTAGGCTTTATTTTCTTCTTGACTCTATCAAAAGCTATTGATGCCCTGCCAGAAAGATCGCCCATTAAAAGCAAACTGCAAGATTTTCTAACAGAAAATTTAGTTAGGGATCGTCAGGACAGGAATAGACATGGCTTCAAAATTCAAGATTGTCTGAAATCTACTCTGGGTAGGAAAATAAAGTGCTTCCCTTCCATTCTGGGGACAGTGTCCTTTCCTCTATCTTCCTTTGCTCCTGTATCCCTCAGTCCCACCATCTTCTAATAAAATAAACCAGTAAGCCAGGCACGGTGGCTCACACCTGTAATCTCAGCACTTTGGGAGGCCAAGGTAGGTGGATCACCTGGGGTCAGGAGTTCAAGGCCAGCCTTGCCAACATGGTGAAGCCCTTTCCCTACTAAAAAATACAAAAATTAGCTGGGTGCAGCGGCAGGTGCCTGTAACGCCAGCTACTCAGGAGGCTGAGGCAGGAGAATCACTTGAACCTGGGAGGCGGAGGTTGCAGTGAGCCGAGATTACGCCATTGCACTCCAGTCTGGGAGACAGAGAAAAACTCTGTCTCAAAAATAAACAAAATAAAATAACCCAATAGATTAAAGGCTGCAGAGTATAAAATACTTGAACTTACATATGAAATCACGTTAAATATTTATATTTTAGTATGAAAGGCCCTCAATAGTTACGTTAAAAAAATCACTATTTCCCAGATAATATTTCTGTCCAGAAATTTGAGAAACAGGATTATATGTAATTATCTACATATTTAAGGAAATTGAACTCCTTATGAAATATGTATTTAGGGATTACTGGAGAGTCATTTGAGGTCTGGCTGGTTACCATGACCTTAGGAAGTTACTTATCTTCTCTCTAAATTCCAGTTTGCTTCTCTGAAAAATGATAAAAATGTTTTCCTCACAGGGTATATGTGAGAATTATGGAGCTCATGTCTATAAATAATTTTTCATAGTTACTGGAATTAAAAACTCAATATATTTTTAAAATGATGCTGATACTAATGATATGCTGTTTGTCAATTCATCACATGTATTTTTACCCAGAGTTAAAAAAAAAACAACTTTTCCCCATCCCTTAGGTTACATGTTGCTATGTTCACTATTTTCCTTTTGTAGTTAAAATAAGCTGTAACACATCTTTTCCCAGTATTTTTTTTTGCCAGCTAAATTTATTAAGTTTTACCTTTATTGATAATAATTATACTACCTACCTCTCTGCTTCTTCATGCTTGAGGGATCTCTGGATCTATCAGTGTGTATGATGGTCTGAAAAAGCCCAATTTATGGGCAATAAAGGGAATGATCTTATTATCAGGAACAAATATATCTGTTTCCTTTATTGACTGCTGACTGTGTAGAGCATACCAAACAAATGGCCACTCATCTAGCCATTCAAAAATATTTATTAGCTATTTTGTACTGGGCAATGCTCTAGGCTTGGGGATAGAGCAGTGAACAAACAAAATCCTTGGCCTAATGGATATTACCTGGAAGTGTGCCAGGAAGAATAAACTCATTTGTGAATTATAACAATAAGTAGTTTATTCATGTCAAAAATCTTGTTTTGTCCCCTGGAAATTTCATTGAATTGCATCATGTAGGAGGCAAAGTATACCTCAAGAACTAAGAGTAATTATGAATAAATGATAAACCAAATGATAAACCATATTTACTTCCCAATATATAATATATAAACATATATATTAGGAAGTAAATTCAAGTAGTAACTGTATATATATATATAGTAAATACTAACTGTACACATATAGTTACATTTATATGTGTGTATGTGTACATATATATACACACATATATATGTACACATACACACATATATACACATATGTACACATACACACATATATATATGTACACATACACACACACACACATACTGTTACTGGTACTACAGAGTATGAAATGGAATAGGATATATTGTCTTCCCTCACAGAGCTCCCAATTCTGTTGGAGGATATGATAAATATAAAGTTGGTTTCTTCAGTTTAACAAAAGACTGATGTGAGGAAAAAAGTTGTAGGAATATGTTCATGTAGCCACTCAAATGGAGCATCCTGCTCTATCACCATTTCAGGATTAAGCGTGGACAGTCTTTTGTGTTACAAATTGGGACATTAGTGCCTCTGGGGAACAGTGATGTCCACTATTCTAAATCCCTTGGTATTCCTATTTCATTGATTAAACTACACTTCTGATATTTTAGACTAAAATATTTTGGCTTATCAGAGTCTAGGAAACCTGTCTTGGGTAAATAAAACAAAATAGATAAGTGATGCACAATTAGGGAAAAATAAGGCAACCTATGAAAATGGCTTTACGGATTAAAAGAAGTGAGCTCCTATATGGTCAGTGCAAACCAGGAAAAATTGAATAGAAAAAGTGCCATCTAAGCTTAGTTTTAAAATACAGAGTATCTTCAGGCAGAAAAGGGTAGAAAAGGCATATAGGAGAATGTGCCCAAATGGAGTTTGGCTGGAGACAAGGAATAAAGCCTAGAAAGAACAATTACCCAAGGCCAGACATAGCGTTGGAGGGGGCAAGATGCTTATTATTTAAAGTGATAGATCACTGCTGGACACAGTGAGTGGAATACGGAACACTGCAACTAGTTTAAAACTTTACCTCTCTTGGTGGTTTCTTATTTAGTTTTCTTTTTTTTTCCCCAGAAAAAAACATGTGTATACTACTTTTTCTGCGTAGACCTTGATTTAAAACTTTACCACTCTTAGTGGTTTCTTATTATAGTTTTCTTATCTGAAAAAAAAAAAAGTGTGTATACTTCTTTTTCTGCAGTTTTCTATATCAGGTCTTGATTGGCTCACCACCATTACACACACATCTCTCTTCTCTCTCATCCTCCCAGTGTTATAGAATCACTAATTGTAAAATCAGTATGCAGTATTTACATAATTACGACTGACTTTACATGACTAGTATTGTTCACAGTTGAAGTACGCAGTGTCGTTTTTGGATTTTTATTTTTTCCAGGGTTCAAAATTACATGTTTTGTTTTCTTAATTTTGAAAAATACGCAGATTACTATTTATCCCCCCACTCTCTGGAAAATGAAAGCTCTCTAGGCTGTATTCAAATACACCAGGTACTCTGTTAATTTTTTATTTTTTAAAATATTTTACCTGAGGTATCCATCTTTAGGCATTTCCTGTTGACTTCATACTGTTCTCTCCTACCACTCTCCCTCTTTAATATAGGTATATTACTATTTTAGAAATTTTATGGCTACCTTGTAATAAAAATGTCCTTCCCCACTCAACAACAGACCGTATCCTTCAATTTCCCACTTTATAAGGACATTACTACTATTCCATTATCTCTCCCGCCCTTCTTCAACATTCTCACTTGTATTTCCGTCTGTATTTTTAAAACATGATGGATAACATTTGCATTCCACTTTGTAACCATAATTAGATACACCCTTAAACAATAAAAACCATAAACAGCATTTGTATTTTACTATTATTTAAATGTTATTCACTGAATAGCCAAGCTTCGTGCTACTACGGGATTTCCTTTTCTGAGGCTCCAAGTCTCGATCCCCGACCTGCCATAAGAGCACTGAAATAGAGCCCATTTTCTTACACTCTCCCCATTAGTTCAAAAGCTTGCAGCATTTTATGTCCGGTACTTGGAGGATGTTTTTCTTGCGCAGTTTTGCTTTTTTTCACTTAAAGTTTCTGATTACTATTGTTTTCTCTTGTGGGATGAAGAAATATGTGCCTACTATATCACAGCTTTAATACCTTCAGCTTCGTATTTCAAATCTTGCTTACAATCCAATCCAATATTCCCGGTTTACTGATTTTCTTTTTCCTGAAAATTTTACCCTTTTGTTTGGAAATAATGCACCCTCTGTGCTTTGTCACGTCCTGAAATTCGTCAGGTGTTTAAGGATGCATGCTTTCTTAGATCTTTTCGAGGGTCTTAACTGCAGTTCTCTGTTTCCGGAATCGCGTATTTTCTCTTTCTAGGAACTGAAGGCTCCCAGCGCCCCCGGGAGGAGCTCCGCTAGTAGCGAAGAGCGCAGCCACGAAGAGCGCCCGAGCACTCTCGCGAGACTGTGGGGCTCGCTATCCGCTGCTCCGCCGCGCCGCAAAGGACCCTAGAGGTCGGCCATCTTGCTGGCCCCGGAGGCCGTTAGCTTAGTCACGGGTCTAAATGTGTACCTGCAAGCGAATGTTGAGAATCACCGAGCCCGCGACGTAGAAGTACGGAAAGTTCATGCGCAGCTGCCAGGCCAGCTCGAAGAAGGCGAGGAGGGTGCGGGAAAGCCCCTTGCAGAAGACGCCGTACGAGGTGGGGGCCGCGGCGGGGCTTGAGGCCCTGACGGCCAAGGAAGATGGAGCCGCCTCGGGGGCCATGGGCCAGGTGTCGCCTCCCGCCCAGCGTCTGTACCGAGGGTTGCCGCAGGGCCTGCGGACCCCCTAGCTACGGCCGGGACCGGCGGGACGGTGGGCAAAGCGGCCTCCGGTCTCACAACTAAGCTTGTCGCTGCCGCCGCTCTGTCCAGTGAGGAGTGCCGGCTCTAGGCGCCGCTGGCGCTCCGCCTCTTCCTGTCTGCTTCTCACAGTGGCATTTACCATTTAGAGCGCAACTCGTGGTAGATCTGGAATAGGATGTGTTATATAACATGTACGAACAGCCATGCAGATATGACCACTTTAAAATGAAAAAAGCTAAGCGAGATGTAACTTGCTCTAGGGCACAAAGTTTGTAAGGGCCAAAGCTAAATTAAAACTAGTTTGTCTGCTGTGTTACATGGTATGTTAGCCAGGAATCTTACCCTTTTGATTTCATAACATTAACTCTAATATTAGGTCAGGATGATTCTAAGCCAGTAAAAGCACAGGGTCTCTGTAGTTATAATATACCATAAACATAAAGGATCACAAACTTTTTCTTTGGATTTTTCTATGTGTTAGGAATATTTAAATTGCAAGTGACAGAAATAGCACAGTCAAGCAAAAAGAAAAAAAGGTACACACACATGCGTATATGCACAAGGACATATATACAGAATCACATTACCATCCATGTAAACTCTTTGTTGAGATTAGCTGTGGAAGCTTCAGTCATTTCTGGGTGGAGATGCACCTGTGAAACCTGTGGCTAGGCTCCAAGGCCTGGAACACTACTCTGTACTTCAAAACTCTTAATAACAACACAGGGAATCTCCAATAGCCACAATACTTTTCTGTTATTTAAATGATGGACCTTACATTATCTTCACTAATCTCCCATTTTAACTAGAAAGCACTGTATTTTTGAATCTCACACAACGTCTTCATTTGTGGATTATTCAAATGTGTGATTTCTCATCATGACCTTGAGATTACAGTGTAGTTCTGAAAAGCATTATTCAAATATTACACATCACACCCTGTACTGCATGTATAGCAGCTACAGAGCGTAAGTACTGTACTCTAGAGTACCTCGGTTTCTATATAGTCTACTGATGATATGACTGGTAGAACTAACATGCCATTGAGAAATTTGTAAAAAATAATTTTGTGTTCCCAGATAGTATTTCTTCCTTTGCTACTTTGCTGTACCAATACCACTCCAGCGAGATAGCACTTAGAGGAATTACTTAGGACAGCTTCAGAAATACTGGTATAGAGACTGAAGAACAGTGTAACATTAATGATCAATTCCAAGAACTGGGAGAAGATGTGTATTTTCAGTTCACAAAATTTGCTCCCTTTCAAAATTGAAAGACTAATACATAGAGCCATTCAGGGTCACAGAAGTCATGACATTCCTGGATTTTCCATGTAAAATTTATTTCATTTCATTTTTCATGTAAAATTTACACATTTACAAATGTGTAAAGTGATGTGAACTCATTCTCTCTTCTATTCCTCTTTTGTGCCACCTTGACACCCTACTTGCTCCAGCTCTGGGTAACTCCATGAAAACCTTGTCTTCCACCCTGAGACCCTGCGAAAAATAGCAGCCACCCACTGATAACATGGCCAGGTTGAGGTTCTGTTATAATGGGAAGGGAATAGGCAAAGAACAGTCACAGAGCTCCATATCCTACTCCTTAATGCTCTAGAACTGAGAAAAGATTTTCTTTCCACCTGAGAATGGGATAGGACCAATATTTTAGATAGTTGTAGTTTTTATCTGCCCCTTGATGTTTAAATTTGAATGTCTAATCCACACTTCTTCTCAACAGGCGCATATGAACAGGCTGTCAACAGTAACACATCTTAAGCCATTTCTCTGGGTGGTATTTCATTGACTCTTACTTGGCCTTCCTTTCCTAATCTTTTTAAATTTCCCTATTTTTGATATTATATTCCAGTTCTAATACTTTATAATTTCTTGTTTGATCCTTTGGCAAAGTTTTAAGGTTGGCTTCAGTGGATCTGCAAAGTACCATATTGTCAAATTCTCAATTCCTTTTTTGAGAATTTGCCAAGGTAAGTTCTCTATTATATAAGAAATGCATTCAGAAGAGGACCAGATTCATAGGATCCAATACCAAAGGCAAAAGAAAACTTGCAAATCAGTGAAAGAGAGTTTGCCCCACATTTGCATACTAACAAATTGAGTTCAACTTTTCAGTCATCACCCAGAAACTGCTTGAGAGTTATAGGAAACTTTTACACAGATATAGAACAGTTCTGAAAGGATAACAGATTGTATCGATTATACCAGTGATTAGGTTCCATAGCAACACTGGGCAATTTCTGGATCAAGACTGCAATCAAGCATCAGATATGTTGCACTGAAGCAGATAATCAGTTACAACATGAGAGATTAAGGTTTTTCTCTGTATGTTCTAGTTATGAGGAAGAATATTTTGCTGATGGTGATATTAGGAGAATTCATGACTTGAATGTTTGGGAATGGCTTGATTGTACAGATTAACTGCATTACTGGCTCAGGTATTAGAAGATTCCTTTAACTGACTTTTCATCAGTTTAGCCACCTCCACAGTTTATCAGCTGTGTTTAATACTGCTTAATATTTTTATACTTACATTCATACCACACCATTAACTTGTGCTAATACTAAACTAGAAAAAAGGATGATTTCCTTTTGGACACTGATTGATACTCAACCCTCTGGTTTGCTGTCTGCCTAATTTTTGGAGGTGGGACAGTTCAAGATAGCTAATTTTTCTCAGCCATTTTTCCTCTGGATAAAGTGTGGAGTTAATGATGTTGAATATTATGATTCTGATGGAGTCCTTTGTTTTTTAACATTCCATTGGGAAATCAGTGTTCTTTGGAGTCTGTAATCTTTCTTCATTTTTATCATGTACTGTTTTTTAACTTTTATAGCTTATTTGATTCACTTTATGGTAAACAGCCTGCTGAGTATGATATTTTGCAGATAGTAGCAACCTTCTGCCTTTCCAATTACTCTGATTCTGATTCTTTGGAAGAGCAAGCTGAGTCAGACCTCATTGATCATGCTGTGGAAGATTATATTCTTGATATGATGGGAAACCTTGACCCCTTGAAAGTCTTGACAGAAACTGTTTTTTTTTTTTTCTTTTTTGTATAAGAAAAAAAAATCAAGTAGAAGCATACATAAAAACTCTTTCATTTTTCTTTCTTTTTTTTTCCTATGGCTTCAATACGTACATATAGTTTGGCATCATTGTAATTCTCACCAGAACATTCTCAAAGCTAAACATATACTCTTATTTCCACATTTCAAGCAAGACTTTTCTTTTTCTCCCCTCCCAACTATCTTTTAATCAATGAAACACGATAATTGTCAGATTATTAAGATCTATTGTATTCTTGGCTACAAGGCCAGAGAGGTTGCCTGAAAAATGACCTATACCTGAGTCTATTTTTTTTAATTGAGACATTTGTAAACCATGCATGTGGAAGAATATGGTATAGTATGCATTTATGCATGCATTTTGAAAACAACTTGAGGAATCCTTCCTTTTAGGTGGTAGAAAACCAAAAGAGAATGTTGCTTCTACTCTAACAAGGAGAGTGAACTAGATAGGCTAAAAAGTCATAATTTATTTTGAGCTTGTTAGAACTGAAGTTACAAGGGGAGCAGATAAACTGAATTTCAAAAGATGACAAGCCTTTCCAAACAGGACACATGAATTGTTTCATCTGTGGCATAGCTCCAGAAAAGTTCTCTGGCATTTTGGTAGGTAAGAAGAAAATGGCTGAAATTTTAACCAATGCTTACAAAGGTTGAGTGTAGTTTAGTGTGACAGTTTAGAATACCTGGGAGCCCCAGACACAGGAGTGATCTGTAATTGCCAGCTTTTCCCTTTGGGCTTCTACTGAATGCTTCCTGGAAGACTGAGGACAGAGCAGGAAACCTAAGGAAGCTCCTTTATGGTATATGGTATAGGAGGCAGAATAATGGCTTTCCCAAAGATATCTGTGTCATAATCTTTGGAACCTGGTAGTATGTTACATTATATGGCATGGGGACTTTGCAAATACAATTATTGGTATGCACTTTGAGATGGGAGATTATCCTGTATTATTTAGGTGGGTTCAGTCTAATCATATGAGTCCTTAAAAACAGATTATTTCTTAACTAGGGTTAGAGTGATGCAACATTTCTGACTTTGAAGATGAAGGAGGCCCCAAGCCAAGGTCTGCAGGTAGTTTCTAGAAGTTGGGAATGTCAAGGAAATGGATTTTCCCCCTAGAGCCTCCAGAAAAAAATGCGGCCTTGCTGACACCTTGATGTTAGCTTAGTAAGACATATATCAGACTTCTGGTCTATAAAACTATAAGATAATTTTGTAGTATTTAAGCCACTAAATTTATGATAATTTGTTATAGCAGTAGTGCAAATCTAAAACAAGTGGGAACAAAGTCTTCTTAAGTTTTAAAGTGGAGTAATAGAAACTGGAGAAGCCCATTTACACTGTGGATGCTGCATGAGTAAAAGGTGGTTGCTGGCCAGTGCTGGGGGACGGGCAAGAAAACTACATGTCTGGATCTTTATTAAGCAAGATCTACCTGCTGCTGATTGAAGGGCACGGAATCCACTGTAATTTGGACGCTACTCTGATATTGGGCAATAGCTGATTGGCACCAGGGGTGAAGTAAGAAACCTGCCTGCACTCCTAGGTCTGCACTGTTACATGTTAGAAGTCTGTTGTCACAGGAGAAGTCTGGGAAACTTACTTGTTCTGGGCTATATGCTGGCTAAACAGAAAGGATCTGCCACTGAGGGAGGGCAGAAAACCCACCAACCCTGGACTCTGCATGAACACCAGGCAAAAGCCATTTGCTGCAGGAAGGGGACAGTTAACCTGGTGGTATCAAGACCCTCCAGTGATACAAGACATTGATTGGCTGACACTCAGGGAGGGGCAGGAAGGTTGCCTGCCTTGGACTCCAATACTGACACCTGGTGAAAACCTATTGCCACTGGAGGAGGGGAAGAAAACCAGCTTTCAGCCAGGATCCTGCACTGATTTTAGGCAGTTTTTCTTGTGGGAGTGCTAGGAGCATTAAGAAAGTCCCATGTCTGAGACAAAGGTACATAGATAGAGGCAATCGTTGGAGAACGAAGAGCTCCCATTGTCCCACCATGAACTTTTCTCTGATTAACAAGCAATGCCAGTGTACTAGGAGAGGGACACAAGTGTAGAAAGAGAGCCTTCTCTTTCTCTTCTACAGTGCATGTGTGGACTCTGAAGCTGAACACAAACACTGAGAATCCCTTTGGCACTCTAGTCTCTCCAAAACACAAGTTACTGGCATTCCACCACTGGAGGCATTTGAATCTAAATACAGATAAACTACAGATTGGATTAATTTTACACACTAATAGTTTGACAGAATAAGAGGGAAGCCCATGTTTGAGTGGTAATATTTAGGATTTATCTCAGGATTCGCTGTAAATATGAATACACGTGCAAAACCTTAGTCATTATCAAGAGAAAACAATGGCCAGAGGTTGAAATTATCAGACAGAACCTTTAAAAATAATTATGATTAATATGTTAAAAATCTACTGGAAAAGATAACATGCTCAAACTAGAAATTTTAGTATAGAGATAAAAACTAAGAGGCTTAAATGAAAAACTTGATGTTGGAGGTGACAGATTCCTTTGGCAGTTTACCAACAGACTGGAAACAGCAGAGACAGAATCAGTAATATAGAAGACAGATTATTATATATTATTCAAACAGAAACAGAAAAATGAAGGAGAGAAGGAGAGAAAAGATTGGAAAGACTGACAATATTAATTGGTGAGGATGGGGGGGCAACTAGAATCCTCATACATTACTGGTAGATATGCAAAGTGACAAAGCTTCTTTGGATGAGTTTGATTCTTCTGAAGTTAAAAATACCATGAGACCTAGCAGTTCTGACACAGGCACCATTCGCGCCAGATAATTTGTTCCGTGCTATGCTCTCTGTTGTGCATTGCAACTCTTGTAAGGTATTATCCTTTCTTATTCTCTCACTCTGCTTGCAACTTGCACCGCACCTACTACTCTCTACTGGGCTCATCTCAGATCTGCCTTTCTTCTACCCTGTTACCTGGGCAGACACCCGCTTCCCAGCCTCTAATAATGTAACTGCTTGGCTAGGAGGGATTGACGTACCCGTGGTAGGTTCCCTCATTAATGGCAGACATTGGGCTAAGGTGCCAGGTAATACTGCATATCACTCTACAATCCTCCCACAGTGTGTAAGTTATAAAAGTTCTAACCCTTACTATGTACCTGCTCAAATAGAATTATGGCTACGTCATGGCAAAGGAAATGCCTTAACATTTTTGGTTTCAGGTAGCTTCAAAACAAGAAATGCAACCAATGCCACTTTTCCCAACATTATTCCCTGTGCTAAAAAACAAAGCCAGAAAAGTAATGGATTCCACCTTAGCTGGGAGGTCTGTCATGGGGGACAATCCTGTAGCCTCCAGTTAGGCAATTATAACTTCTTAGACTGGAGCCCTCATGGCTATTTGCAGGGTGACCATACTGATGTCTGCATCCATCGTGGCATCAATCACAGTTTCATAGGTACATCCGTTCTTCTATGATTTGGGTCAATGGGGGGCTGGTATATCCCATACCCCGAGCAGAGTCCATGCCACTCCAAGACACTTTATGGCACCTAGGACATCTTACCACCACCTTTAATACTTGGTGTGAGGTATATCATAATTCCATTAAAAATTATACTATGACCTTTATTCATAATGACAGAGGTCAATGCCTAATTTGTGCTAGCCATCCATGTGTTTTCCTTATGGGAACCAATATTTCCATTATACCCTAAAACTCCATGTTTGTGACCCAAGTGCCAGGACAGGTTTGGTTCGCCTCATGTATCACTAATTACAATATATCTAATTTAAATATTACTAGTGTCATGGTATTAAGGAGACAATCTGAAACATTCCTACCACTCAATTTGACATGTGATTGGCAAGGTTTCTCTGCTCTTGCCACCTTAGAATGTGCCCTGTCCCAGGTCGGACACAAAAGATTCCTAGGTACACTTATAGTCCTATATTCTCAGCCATAGTCATCCTAGCCACTGCTAGTTTTGCTGTTGCATACTGAATCAGTACAAACACCCACCTTTGTGGATAGCTTGGCCAGAAATGTGTCTAATGAAGTTCTCCTACAGCAGGGTATAGATCAAAAAATTCTTGCATGTCTGTAAGCCCTCAAGGCTGACTTAGAGTACATAGGGGAATGGCAAGATGCACTGGCATTCTGACAGCAATTAAACTGTGACTGGGAATATAAGCATATCTGTGTCACCTCTCTACCTTGGCATCAATCAATACATAGTTGGGATGAAGTGAAACAACACCTCTGGGGAATCTTACATGATAATTTAACAGCAGATGTAAAGCAACTTAAAACTAAAATTCAAGAATCTCTAAACACCATAGATCTACATGCCCAGCAAACAGCCATATGGAAGGATGTACAAAAACATCTCTCCTGGATAGACCACCGCTCCTGGGGGTCACTCCTTGATTGGAAAAGGATATTACTGATTATACTCCTGTTTATCTCGTGTTATTTACTAATTGTAGGATGCAAAGCTGGAAAACGAGCTGTAACTGCTACCTTTTATAAGCCTACTGCTGCACACATCTGTACTCTTCAATCAACAAAACCTGATGCAAAAAACAGAAAAGGGGGAGACATAGGATATTGATCAGGGTGGTGGGAGAAGCTATAGAGAAAGAAGCAGGCGTTTTGAAAGGTCAGAAGTCTCTGCAAAGCTTCCGGAGAGAATAAAGCTGAAGGCAGCTAATTCTCTTACCCTGAGGCTAAGGGCAAGGAGTAGGTAACAGGGAGTGTAAAGAAATCTGTCTAGATAAGTTTATTTACTTCTGTTATCTGGAGACGGACCTTTGATCATCCACATGCGAGACTGCTCCCTGCAATGGGGAAGGACAATTAATTACCCACAAATTGTGTTGGCTCTAGGCCTTTGACATTATACCAGTACTGAATAAAAACAAGTGGCTCTGGCTTATCAGGACTGCTCTCTCCAGCAGTCCCCTAGCTGCTCTCATGCAAAATATACCTGTGTCTGAGTACTCCTTTCATCCTTCACTCGGCCAGAGTCTGTGGGACAGACTCGGCAGCAAAGTACATTTCTAAGTATAAAATTAGGGTGATATGGCATATTCTCATAGATACCATTGTAATTAGAGTTTTTGCTGAATAAAGGAGAATAGAGCATTATGATACTAAGAAATCCAAGTTAAAATTTAAAAGTTTTCTTTTTTATTTTGAGACAGAGTGTCATTCTGTTGTCCAGGCTGGAGTGCACAAGTGCAATCTCTGCTTAGTGGAACCTCTGCCACCTGGGCTCAAGTGATTCTCCCCTATCAGCCTCCTGAGTAGGTAGGACAACAGGTGTGCACCACCACCACGCCCTGCTAATTTTTTCTATCTTTGGTAGAGACAGGATTTCGTCATGTTACCCAGGCTGGTCTTGAACTCCTGTGCTTGGGGAATCCACCTGCCTCAGCCTCCCAAAATGCTGGGATTACAGGTGTGAGCCACCACACCTGGCCCAAAACTTTTCTTTAATTAATGAAAAAAAAAAAAGAATTGTAAATCCACCTTCTTAATGCTGTTATTAATTTGAAACATCAAAATTTGAATATGAATGATTGCTAGATGCCTTTTTTCTTATTTCCAATTTAATTATTAATGATACACATTTCAAAGTGTCAGAAAGTCATGAATTTCCAAAAAATTATAGTACAATGGACATTAAATATGTAGACCTATTATCCCAAAATGTGTCTCTAAATGAAATATTTACATTGTTAGCATTCTAACTGCTCAATACTATTTATGTGTAAACCTGGGGAAAATATTTTGTTACTATAAATGTTTTGGTTCTACATTAGAGAAAAAAATCATAGAAAGGCAAATTTGTTAAGGTATAAAACATATTCAGTATGATATTTGAGTATGTTTGTGCAAATATACTAATTTGACTGCTATAGTAAAATCATCCAGATTTAGTCACCATAGCTAAGAATGTGAAAAAGCATTTGCAAGAATTTGGCTTGCTAATGATGTGATTAAAACATGAAATAAAGTTGATATACTGTGTTATTTCATAGAGCATTAGTCCATGTTCATATTGAAAAATGCCCCAAAAAGCCCAAAATAGAATCCTAATTGTTGGAGGTCACTTTTGCTATAATTTTTTAAAGTGTAGTAAAAGAAAAAAAAATAAATCATTGAAAATATGTTGGTTTTATATTATTCTTGATGAAATATCACATGAGGGTATTTGTTTAGGCCTGATGCTGAAAATAATATAGGAATCATGAGGCCATGACGAAGAGTAATAGTGTTTTCTCATCACCCTGAACTCTAGTATTTAAGAAACGAGACTGAAATTACATTTATCAAATATCATCCTCCCTTTTACCTGCCATTATCATTATCATCATCATTATATCTACATCTATCTCATTAAATGATTTATTTTTGAAATATTTAAATACATAATTTGGAAAATAGGTAATTTTAAAAAGATCATCATTGTGGGAAAGTTACAGTGGTAAATAGCAGAGGTCAAGTCAAGCTCAGTAATTTATATTGAGAAATTAAGTGTAGTTTCATTTATAATACATTGCTTAAGCAAATAATTATTTATGGATGACTTTAATCCTCATTTCCCTATGATCACTATAGAAACAATTTAGATTTCAGTGTAAATAAAACTCCTTAATAAGAAGGATAAAGCAAATAACACATTTTATGAGCAAGCTTTTATTTCTAAAGAGAGGATTTTATGACCAAAGTGTCAAACAGTGGTAAGACCTAAGATCTTCTGTCACACTTGAGTGAGTGATGATGGAGTTTGAAGATTACAGTTCTATAACCAAAACTATATTCGTAGATAAGGAATAAATGATGGAATTCCTTAGAGGCACCAGATTCAGTTTTGTTTCCATGGGACTTAAAATCTACTTATAGCAGATGTCCTTAGTTTTTTTGATAAACTTGTGAGTACTGTTGTACTATTTGATCCTTTAAAAATTGTTATAGACTAAGAAGTCCTGATTTCTGCTAATAATAATTTCTGTTAATAAAAACAGAGTAAATTTAAATGATGGAATAGAAAGGTGGAGCAGTGGTTGAGGTACTATATATTATTAATTGCAATGACATTTTGAGATGCAATGCTGCTCATTGAATTTCCCTGTGAGGAGACTTTGTGGTGACAAGCTACTATCCAAAAAAAGCTACTCGCATCAAATCAATTTCCAGTTTATTCCAACTTTCAGGAGAATGCCTAGATCATGCTTTCATTCTCTTCTGTGACCAAACTATTATGAAAAGAAGAAAATCATTACCATTTTCATGTCAGGTGTACTAAAATTTTATAAAAGCTCTTTTTTTTAAGAACTTGGTGTTAGGAATAGTTTGTTTAGTTCCTCCATTAAAAAATGATTTATAGAAGGAGAACAAAAGTTTATTTCTATCCCTAAAACAATAAGACAAAAATAATCAATATTGAGAATCCAATAGACAGAGATAACAACCGTTAAACATAAGAAAAGAAAGAATTAGTGAATTGGAAGATAATTACCCAGAATGAAACATAAAGACATCAAGAGATGGAAAATACAAGGTTAGAGGGTAAGAGACATTGAGGCTGCAATCAGAACGTCTAACATATTTCTGGAGTTCCGGAAAATTAGAAGAGAGAAAATGAGGCAGAAACAATGTGGAGATTTTTCCAAAAGTGATAAAATGTATCAGTTCACATATTTTTAGAAATAATCAAACTTCAGATGAGTTAACTAAAAACAAATTAACATAAAATGACAGGACTTCAAAGACAAATAGAAAATCTGAAAAGTAACTAGAGGAAAAGATAGGTTATATTAAAGGGAATAACTGTCTAAATGACAACCTGATTTGTAAAAGACAAAAATGAAGCTAGAGTTGAATGGAATCATGTCTTCAGTGTATTTCAAAAGTAGAATAGACCTTGATAAACAGAAACTTAAAATAATGTTTTTTCAACTAAAAGAAAAATTATTATTATTATTTTTGTTTGTAGAGTTGGAGTCTCACTCTGTTGTCCAGGCTGGAGTTCAGTGGTAGGATCATGGCTTACTGCAGTCTGGAGCTTCTGGGCTCAAACCATCCTCCCACCTCAGCCTTGTGAGTAGCTTCACTATGTCTGTCTAACTTTTTCATTTATTGTAGAGACAGTTTTGCTGTGTTGCACAGGTTGGTCTTGAACTCCTGGGTGCCCCTGCCCCAGCCTTACAAAATGTTGGGATTATGGGTGTGAGCTACCCTGCCTGGCCAATAAAAATTACTGAAAATATTAAGTTGAATATGCAAGAAGGAATACAAATTAATGAAAATGATAAATATGTGCATACTTCTAAATGAATGCTTACTGTATAAAATAATATCTTATTGGGATAATTATATAATTGATAAGATATATGCAAATGGCAAAAAATAGACTGGAGGTAAAGGTGACAGGGATAAATTTAGTTAAATTATTCTTTGAACTTTTCTGTGTCTATGATGAGATTTTGAACAAAGACCCTGTAATTCTACTCATAGGTATATATACAAAGGAATTGTGTCAAATGATATGTGAAAGAATGCTCTGGTAGAATTATTCATAACTGTTCAAAAAAGAAGCTGGCCAAATATATATTAAGGATGGATGAATCACTACAGTAAATCCATACAATGGAATAATATAGAGACATGAAAAAAAATCACATGTACATGCAATTATGTGATTAAATTTCAGAACATAATGTTTAGTCCAAGAAACCACATACAAAAAGAACATGTAGGATTGCACCTATACAGTTCAAAGCAGGCCAGACCAAGCTATGTAGTTTAGGGTTGCATAACCAGTTGGTAAAGTACAAAGAAAATCAAGGAAACCGTCATCATAAATTATGGATATTGCTTATCTTAGGAGATGTGAAGAAAGTTGTAGGGGCTTGGAAAGTAGCATGGGGGTGGACATAGGCTGTTTTTGGTGTTTCTTGTCTTGCCCTGCGTGATGGTTACTTGAGTGTTTATGATACATTGCCGTATTTTCCATTTTTGTTTTGGTTCATTTCTAAGTGTGTATTATAATTTTAATATAAAATTTTTAATTAGGAGAAATGTCTCATAGAAATTATTATTACTTATCTCATTATATACTGAAGGGAAAAATCAACTATGTGTATACATTCTTATACAACTCTAAGAGAGTTGAAGTAGGAACTTTCTTTTTTTTTATTGCATTTTAGGTTTGGGGTACATGTGAAGAACATTCAAGATTGTTGCATAGGTACACACATGGCAGTGTGATTTGCTGCCTTCCTCCCCTTCACCTATATCTGGCATTTCTCCCCATGCTATCTCTCCCCAACTCCCTACCCCGCACTGTCCCTCCCCTATTTCCCCCCAACAGACCTCAGTGTGTAGTGCTCCCTTCCCTGTGTCCATGTGTTCTCATTGTTCAACACCTGCCTATGAGTGAGAACATGCAGTGTTTGATTTTGTGTTCTTGTGTCAGTTTGCTGAGAATGATGGTTTCCAGGTTCATCCATGTCCCTACAAAGGACATGAACTCA
>CAUYLG010071304.1:0-31094 GCA_963573385.1 Cacajao melanocephalus | reverse complement strand
GAGGTGGGGAAGTGGGGAGAGATAGCATGGGAAGAAATGCCAGATATAGGTGAAGGGGAGGAAAGCAGCAAATCACACTGCCACATGTGTACCTATGCAACAATCTTGCATGTTCTTCACATGTACCCCAAAACCTAAAATACAATAAAAATAAAAAAATAAAAATAAAATCTTATTTGGGGTATATGTGTTGTACACATAAGAGTGTAAATTTTAAGAGTTGAATTAAATCTCTCAGTCTGCCTTTTTTCAGTTTATTTTTAATGATATAGATATGTAGAAGCAGTTGTCTGCCATCCATAAATTAATTCTCATTTTCTTGCATTGTTTTATGATACCTACTTTTTGTTTTTTGGTATCTACCTTCTAAATACTTTTGCCTATAGTGACCAAATGGTCTTTCTTTCTAGTTAGAAAGTGATCCTCAATATTAATTATATTCTTTTCTTTATCAAAAACCTTGTTTCAGTTATAATACATTTTGTTGATACGTAAAAATTCTGAAGAAATACAAACAAGAAATATTGAATGATTATTTTGTTTAAATAACATATTTAGAATATTGAATGTCCCTGTTTAAACAATATGTATAGAATGCCCTATTGGTAGAAAATATCTTCATGAATTTTTTAATAGTTGATTTTTATATATATTGTACATTTTATAACTCAAAGAAACATTAAACTTTTAATACAATTAAGAGAGAGGAAAAGGAAATGTTTTAATCAAAATATAAAATAATTTATTTTGAATTGATTGCTTTAGTAGTAAGAAAATCAATAAAATTCATGATTAAAGAGTTCAGAAGAACTAAACAGTTATTAATATCCATTTATAAGAAATAAATATGATGACAGATTAGGTTGAGTAGGATGTTATTCACTTACAATTTTAAAAATAAAACTATGTAGAGACTTGAATGGCTAAAAATTAACAAATTACATAATAGTGCTTTAGTATTTTTGGGATTAAAAAATAGTCCCAAAATGATATTTACAAGAGCAACCCTTAGAGTGTCCTAATATACATTTATAAGTTATCACATTGACTTGCAAAATATAAGCAGAAATTACAAAACAGATTACATAATTTTACCTGAAAAATTTTCAATTTAATTGAGAAAATTTATTTAAGCACTTCCTTCTGAAAGATATTGTGCTACGTATTGGGTATAAAAGTAAATTTTAAAATGCCTGATTTCAAGGAATTCACAGTATATTGTGAAGATAGGCAAGTTAAACCAATTATTTAAATAAAGTGTGATAAATTTCCTAAAGGAAAGAATAAAAATCCTAAAAATACACAAAAGTGGTGGCCCAAACTCAGCTTATGGTAGTAGCAAAAAAGTTTGGAAAATGTTTTCTAAAGAAAATCAACTGGATAAAGTATTGAAGAGTACATGACATTCATTCAAACAAGCAGGTTAGGCACAATTTTTTATTCCATACAAAAAAAAAGTTTCACAACTAAATGCAGATATACATAGATCTATAAAATCATATATATAGTATGTAGATTTTTTTAAAAAAGACAGTTGGTTAGCACCACCAGTATAAATCTGTGGTGTTATGTCTTTAACAAGATTTTTGAAATGAGGAGCACTCAACAGATTTGGGAGATAAAGGATTGTAAGATATTAGTGACAAATTAGGGTTGTTACTTTTTTTCTTAATTTACCCTGTTAACTTCCCAAAATTAGGTAGGATATTTTATATATTAATATACATTTTAAAAGATCAATGCAGTTTAAGTTTTGTTGTTTAGCTCGAATAAACATCTTACAGAGAGAACTGGTAAAGTGGAAAATTAAAAAAAGTAATAAAAAAAATTTTTTAAATTTTGGGTACCATGTAGAGCGATGCTGAAGAGGAGTCTGCTCTTAAATAGAAACTGAAACAAGTGTGATATGTGAATTTACAGTTTTTTGTCTGATGGTACCCTCCAATGGAGCACTATTAATGCAGTAGAAAACTGTGGACTTATTAGCTTAAAGTTTGGTACTGGGAAAGCAGTTGGAAATGCAGAGAGAAATATCTAGAAAAGAAGGAGTTGGATAAGATATGAAAGCCCCCCAAAATGTATAAAAAGTGCATAAATCTTGATAAAACACTGAATTTTGATAATGAATCAAAAAGAACATAGGGTCCTGACAAAAAATATATCTGCTCAAAACTGAAAAATCTGAGTAAAGATTTTAGTTGCTTCCCACAAAGGCAAGACACAGTTTATTATAACAAAATCCACTGTTTGTATAATGTACAATTTGTAATGTCCAATCAAATATCACTAGAATAAACAAACTAAAATATGACATTTGCACAGGAAAAAAATGCAATCAATAGAACATTTTCCTAAAATTATCAAGGTATAATCACCAATATCAGCGTTTTATTAAAGTATATTTCATGACTTAAAGGAAAATATGATTAATAAACAAATGAGGAATGTCAACATATTACAACTTAAAAAAAACCAAATCAAAGCAATGAAACTAAAAAGTACAACTGTAATGAAAATTTCATTGTATACAATTAATAAAAGATAGGACGTAGCAAAATAAAGCATTAGTAAACTTGAATGGAGATCAATTAAAATATTGGATGTGAATAAAAAGAGAAATATTAAGTGCTCTAACGTATGTGTAATTGGAGTTTGATAGGAAAGGGTAGAGTCAGTGGGGCAGAAAATTACTTGAATATATTAAACAAAAAGAAAAAAAGCACAAATTAGGAGGAAAAGCATCAAACTATAGGTAGAACACCTCAACAGACCATATCATTGTACACTGTAGATTTCAAAAGGTAAAGAACAGCTAAAAGCGTCCAGACATAAATGACACACTGCAAACACAGGAAGAGAAATTCAACTAATAGCTGACTTCTCATTAAGAAAAATATAACGGTTAGACTACAAGAGAACCCTAACCCTAATGTACTGGGAACAAAACAGAAGGAAAATAAGAGACAATCTAGGTAAACCAAAATCATGACCATTCACTGCATTCAGAATTATGTACAAAAAATACTAAAGGAAGTAATTCAAGATGAAGGAAATTACGCTAGATGATAACTTGAGTATACATAAAGGGGTAAAGGCGCAAAATGTTAATAAATAAAAAAGGGCAATATTTCTTTAAGTATAATAGAGTAAAAAGGAGTAAATGTATAATCTCATTTGAAACAACCAAAAATTGAGTCAAAATAAATGAAACAATGTATCACATCCAGCAATGCAGAAGTGATCCCTGAGAGGTGGTAAAGAAATAAAATGAACTATCCAATTGCCTCTGCTTACTGTCTGAGAATGTAACTCAGGCAGAACTCAGCTATTTCATTGAGGAGGTAGATCTGAGAGCTCAGATAATCCAAGGCATCTAAGGTTCACAGTACAGAGTATGAGAGAAGAGAATGGTGAGCGCGCGCGCACACACACACACATACACACACACACACACATACACGCACACACCGCACACACAGGGCTCCAGCGTTCTGCAGAAGATTAGCAAAATACTAATTAATGAATGCATGTATGAAAAATATCTGAAAGCAGAAAAATGTCACCAAAAAATAATTAGAAATAACAATCCTCAAAGCTCAGAGTGAGGAATATTGCCTGTTCTCAAAAGCCTAAGTGAAATACTCCCAAATTTATGAAGTTGCAAGTGGAGTACTAAGTTTTCTTTAGTAGTTTGTAAAATTAATATAAAACACATCTCTACTCCCTCCCACATAGTAAAGTTTGAAGTCCATATCCACAAGGGTCAAATGGTTTCCAGCGGACTTAATTGTGCCCTGGGAGAATGCTACAAATTATTCATAGGAACACAAAAAATATTTAGACCAAGCGAGGACAAATCCAAAATGGGTATATCATCCTATGGAAAATTACCATGCACTGAAGAAGCAAAATATTCTGCCTGTAACTAAAAGAGAAAAAAAAAATCTATCAAAGTAGTCCTACAAATTATGCAGATGATAGAGCTGGATATTTAATATATAGCAACAGAAAATAGCACAAATGAAATACAGAATAAAAAAAGGACAGGAAAAATCAGGGAATTATCAATGAGAGTGATAAAATTTCTAGTGAAACATATAATTTTCCTGGAATAAATAAAATGTTTTATAATGATAAAGGTTCAATTTCTCAGGATACAATAATCTTAATTTTTTTACTTCTAATCCAAATTAAAAATTAATGAAGGAAAAACTTCATTAATTTTAAAGAAATCCGCAAATAAAACTAGAGCTCTTATCACTTTGAATAGTTTATAAAACATTTATAAAATCAGTAAAGGTACAGAACACTATCAACCAAATTGACCCAATGGACATTTATACAACAGTCCACCCTATTACAACAGAATACACATTCTTCTCATGTGTTCATGGAACACTTACAAAGACAAAACATAATCTATTAGTAAATATATTTTATTACATGGAAAAATGATTCAGGTCATACAAAGTAAATGTCTGCCCATGATTGAACTAAATACTAAAGAAATACAAAAGGGATATATGGATAATCTCCAAATATTTGAAAACCAAATAACACATATACATGTAACCTATGGCCCAAAGAATAAATTTAAATGGATATTAGAAAGTGTTTTAAGCTGAATGAAAATGTAAACAAAATATACCAAAACCTATGGGACACTGTTAAAGAAATAATTAGAGGGAAATAATAAGGGGGAATTCTCAAATCAGAAAAGAAATAATTTTCAAATCAGAAACTTCAGCTTCTACTTTACGAAACTAACGAAGAGCAATTGAAAGCCAAAGTTCACAGAAAAAAAATAAGGTCAGAGTAGAAATCAAGTAACTTAAAATTAGAAAAAATAAGTAAATGAAACAAAAAACTGATTATATGAAAGATAAATTAAAATAATAATTTTCTACCTTTGCTGATCAGCCCCCAAAATGAAGAAGTTATAAATTACCAATATTAGATATGAGTGAGATGATATCACTTGAACAGACTCAATAAAAAGATAAAGCACTATAAACAACTTTATGTAAGTGAACTTGACCATTTAGTTTAAGTCTTTTAAATACAGAAATGAAAAAACGTTTTCCCAAGAGATACAGTATATCTCCAAAAGACATTGAGTTTTTTAATTAAAAACCTTTACAGAAAAATACACAACATTTTCACTTGGAGAATTCTACTAAATACTAAGAAATAAATAATATCAATTTTTAACAAAATCTTCCAGAAAATTTAAGAGATATGATATACTCTATGTTGTTCTGTAAAACTATAATAGCATTTTTCTGATGCAAAAATCAGAAATAAAAATATACAAGGAAAGAAAACCAGGACTCAATATTACTTAGGACACAGATGCTAAAATTTTACACATGATTTAAGCAATCATAATCCAACAAAATATGAAAAGGCTAATACATAATGAGTAAATAAAATTTATCCATGGAGAGTAAGGTTAGTTTAATGATTGGGAATCAATGTAACTCACCACACTAAGAGGCAAACACTAGCAACAATGACATATAATCTTTTCAATAGATGGAAAAAAAGTCTTTGATAAAATTCAACATCTATTTTTGAAAATAAAAAAAAACCTCTCAGCAAAATAGGAGTAGAAGGAATCTTTCTCACCCTGATAAGGGGTAATTACCAACAACCAAAGCTAAACTTATATTTAGCAGTGAAAGACTGAATGTTTCCCAGTAAGATAAAGAAGAATCAAGTGTACCCACTGTTAGCCCTTCTATTGACCATTGTACTAGAGATTTTAGTGCAATATGCTAAGAAGAAAAAATTAAAATGTGTTCGTATTAGAAGAGAAGAAGTAAATCTATATTTGTAGATGACATAATCCTCTCCAGAGGTAAATTTAAGGACCCTACCAAAAAACCTTCTAGCTAGGCAATGTGGCTCATTCCTATAATCTCAGAACTTTGGGAGGCCAAGGTAAATCAAGACCAGCCTGGACAAAATGGCAAAACACCCTCTCTACCAAATATACAGATAATTAGCTGGGTGTGGTGGTGCGCCTGTAGCTCCAGCAAATGGAGAAAAGGTGGGACAATCATCTAAGCCCCGTAAGTTGAGGCTTCAGTGAGCCAAGATCGTGCCACTGTACTCTAGCCTGGGCAACAGGAGTGAGACCCTGTCTCAAATTAAAAAAAAAATTATAACTTATAATATAAATCAGTTTATCAAGATTGCAGAAAATCACCAGATGAAATAAAAAACTCAATTACTCTTTTGAACAATATGAATAAATAATATTCAGATAAAATTAAATAAAATGTTACAATAGCATCAAAATATGAACCAATTGATAAATCTGGAAAAATATTTTTAAAACCCATACTTTGGATATTTAAAAACACTACTGACGTAAGTTAAAGAACTAAATAAATGGACAGGTATATTGTGTTTGTAAGTCTGAAGAATCAACATACTAAGATATCATTTCTCCTCTACTGTATTTATGTAGTTAATATAATCTCAATTAAAATTTTATCAGTGACTATTGTAGATATTGAAAAGGTGATCCTAAAATTAGTATGAAAATGTGAAGTACCAAAATAACAGAAATAACCTTGAAAAAGGAAACCAAATTGGGAAGATTTACACTATCTGACTTCCAGATTCATTATCAAGCTACGTTCATCAAAGCAGTATGGTGTTGACATCAAGGTAGGCAAATAGATAATTGATCAAAAAAGAGAGTTCAAAAATTGACCTGAATACATGTGTTCATTATGTACTGATTTTCCACAAAGGTGCAAAGCTAATTCAGAAAGGAAAGATAGTGTTTTAACAAATCATGCTGGAAATAATGAATATCTGTTTGCCAAAAAATTGTATTTTTATAAGCCATGCAAAAAAATTAACTGAAAATAAAACACTGGTCTAAATACAAAATCTAAAACTACAAAACTTCTTGAATTACACAGGGAAAAAATATGTGACCAGGAGTTTGTCAAATAGCTTTAGGAAACTAAACCAATAATTCACTTATAAAAACAAAATAAATTCAACTTCATCAAAATAAACAAATTCTGCTCTTTGAAATGCAATGAAGAGAATAAAGCAAGGAAGCATTGTGATAAATTATTTCCAAGTCATATATCTGATAAAGCTTTCACCACAGAATATAAGAAAAAAATGCAAATAAATATATTTTTAAAACGGCCAAAAGATTTGGACAGACACTTGTCCAATGAAATGAAATAAATGGCAAATAAGCACGTGAAAAGATTCTCAGCATCATTTGTTGTTAAAAGAATAAAAATTAAAACCACAACGAAATAAATTATGCAATTACTGAAATGTCTAAAATTGAAAAGAAAAAAAAAGACTGAATATAAGTGATAGAGAAGATGTAGAGCAAGTGAAGTGAAGATGTAGACCAAATTGAAATTCCATACATTGCTAATAGAAATGTAAAATGGTATGACCACCTTGGAAAACATCCCAGTAGTTTCTTAACCTGTTGAATATACAGCTACCATATCATCCAGTCATTCCACTCCCATGTATGTACATGCGAGACAAAAACTATATATATATATGTCCATCAAAATTTGAACAATTTGTGAGATATCAACACAATTGAATACTATTAAGTAATGTAAAATAATAAGCAACTAGTATATGGAAAAACATGGACCAATATTAAAATAATTATGCTTAGTGAGAAGCCTAACAAAATAGCAAATCCTGTATGAATCTATTAATACAATACTTAAAAATTGATACTGAACTGTTAATATGTTAAAATGTAGATTAGAATGCAGAATATTTGCCTGTTTAGGAATAACTGCAAATGTGAAGGCAGAATTACAAAGAAGAGAAAGGAAACATTTGTTTAACGATTGGTTTAATTGTTCAATTGGTATATACATATGTCAAAACTTATCAGAATGTACAAAAGGTATATTTTAAAGAAAAGACCAAGAATATATTTTTACATTTCTTTAAAAGCATATGGCTATTAAAAGTATAAATAAATAAATACATTTGTCATACATAAAACTATCTTGGGCTTCACAAAACATATAACACATATGATATAAATAACAGGATAGAAGATGCATAACTATACTGCTGCAAGATTTCTATATATCACACAAAGCAATATAATTTTAACTCTATATGTAAACTCTGATATGCAATAAAGTGCAATTTAAACTCTAAATGTACACTGTGATATGTTAAAGGGCATATTGTAATCCCCAGTGCATGGAAAAAAATCCAAATTGGTACGGAAAAAAGTGCAAGGTAAGACGGTATTGAGTTAAGAATAGACAGCAAGACCGATGATACTGATTTGAGAATCCAGAAATATACTCATGCTTATATGGCTCATTCAAACAGTTGTGCTGGATCCACTGAACATACCCATATGGAAACAAAATGAACCACAGCATCCACCTTACACAATACACAGAAGTTAATTCAAGGTGGATAATTAACCTAACTTTAAAAACAAAAGCTACAAAGTTTTTTATCAGAAACACTACAAGAATATTTTCATGGCTTACCTAATCAGTCATTAAAGAAACGCAAATTAAAAGCACAATGAGAGACTATTAGACTCTCACCAGAAAGGATAAAATCAGAAAGCTGACAACACTCAAATGTCAGTGATGATGTGAAGACACCCAAACTCTCAGTCACTGCTGATAGGATTGTAAATGGTACAATCATTTCAGAAATAAAGGATTGGAAGTTCTTACAAAGATAAATATTTGATCCTCCAATGTCATTTCCAGGTATTTAACAAAGAAAATTTAATATCTTGGTCAACAGAAAAATGTGTACCCAAATGTTCATAATACCTTCATTCATAACAGCCAAAAACTATAAATAACCCATATGTCAATCATCAGGAGAATGAATAATTGATGTGATATATTGATATAATTTATCAGTATTATGGAGAACTCCCTCTCCTAAAATAAAAGCACAATAGATTACTCATTCATACAACAACGTGGATGAAACTTGTAGAGATTATAATGAGCCAATTAAGCTGGAAATTAAAAAGTACATACTTTATGATTTCTTATATATGAAGTTCTATAATATGTAAAAGTGTCTCTTGGTGAAAAAAAAAATGAAACTATGGTTGTCTCTGGGCTCAAGAGCAATTGACTGTCAAGGGACATGCAAAAGTATTTGAGGTTATGAAGATAGTATATATCTCTATAGGAAATGTTGGCTATATGTGTGTTCATTTATCAAAATTATACATTTGATATCTGTGTATTTTATTTATGCAAATTTTATTTGAAAATGTGAGTGAGAGAATGAGGAGTGGGTAGAAGCATAAATTAAACAAGGATGATGATCTTAAATGTTGATGGTTTTTGTAGCTGAGTGATGGAGGCATAAGGATTCATTATACTCTTTTGTTTACTTTGAATATATTTGAAATTTTTTATGTTAAAATGTTTAAAAAGAATAGAGCATACAATTTCCATAATGAACACTATGTTTATTTGTGTGTGGTAGTGAGTGGAAGTGATAATTATTGCAGAAAATCAAGGCTGAGAAAGGATACCTCATGGACAAAACCGAAAACCTTAGGAGAAAAAGACTGTACAAGATTTTTAGTTACTATTTAGTACATCATACTAACCAAGAGAAACATCAGAGTGTGAGAAAGGAAGCATATATATTTACATATTTGAGATACCCAGGTTCAAATGTTTATTCTTTTTTATTAACTTTGTTACTTTGTGCAAAACAATTATCTTTCCAAAATTCAGTTTATTTAACTCTAAGATTAATTATCTCTACTTCAAAAGGTGGCAATAAAAATTTGATAACTTTAACTTACTACAACCAATTGGTATATTGTATAAAATTTAGCACATATCAAAGGAAATTTTGTTGTAGTTATTTTCTAGATCACCCTTCAATTGTATCCCCAGTTTTCTTAAAGGAGCCATAAGAAACTAAGATGTGCTCCCAGGACCCTCAGTTCTTTAGGAACGCACTAAATGGCTGGTTTCATCACTTATAAAAGTGTCTTAAAACTTGATGGAGCTTAAGTTGAAAAATAAAGTTTATATTTTTTATTTTTATCTTAAAAAAAAGAAACTAAGATATGCACTAAATTATGTGAATTTTTCCATATGTGCTTCTAGACTTCAGAAACAAAAATTAAGGTTAGGTAAGATTGACATAATTTAAAGAAAATTGCATTTATAGTCAGGCTGGGCGATCTTACTAATCACTCTGCAACTTTCGGTAAAACTTATTTCCTCTTCTATGAAATGAATATAATAACTAAGTTGCAAGATTAGATGAAATATTACATATAAAATTCCTTGAACAATGTTGCTTTGTATATATGTGGCACTAAAAATGTAAGCTACTTTTTTATTAACATAAACACAACAGAAAGGCTTACTTTGCTGTTTTATTATTTGTAATCTAGCCAAAGTCTAGAGTGAAAGTGAAATTTCAAAGACTAATCTGTGTAAAGAGTTTTCAATTGAGAAACTGAATTTGACAGTTCTGTGAGAACCAAGGATATATATTTGTGATTTTTAATAGGTGAAACTTTCCTTCACCAACGTGTGGGGAAGAATATGCTTTCTGTCAGTTCTTAGGGCCCTATGTCTGAGGAGTAAGAATAAATAATTTTGCAGGCATAGTGGCCCACACAGTTTAACTCCAGCAAAAACAGCAAATCTATCTGTAATTTAAGGAGATTTGTATGATCAAATGTATTTAGCAAAACTAGAGTCCAAGTGTGAAGAAATTTGTTCTGATCTTGAAGGCTGCAATTCTGAATAGTTGAGTAATATTATTAAAGCAGTACATAAGGAAGATAGCTTCTGAACTATCATTTAGGATTAAGCTTGGAAGGAGACTTAAATTTGTGAGAAGAATAACTTTATGTCATGTGTTGATATACCTTGCAAAACATCTTAAATAATGGAATTTATTTTATCTTTTATAATAAATATACAGCAATACTAGATTCATTATTTAGCCATACTTTTTTTCAGAACTGAACAGAAACTCTAATATCTGGAACATTTTTGGCTTATATATACTTAAAAAATATATTACTTGTCACCTTTTGCAACATGAAAAATAGGTATCTTAACATAAAATTATAATGATTTGAGTAACCCGAACTTAAATTTCTTTGGAAGTGTCAATATCCAGTTGCTGTAGTCTCTTTAGGCTGTTATAACAGGGTACTATAGAGTGGTGGTTTATAAAAAATGGACATTTATCTCTCACAGTTCGAAGAGCTGGGAAGTCCAAGATTAAGGTGCCAGCAGATGCGATGTCTGGTGAGGGATCATACCCTCACAGAGGGCCATCTTCTCACTATAATGCACATGATGGAAGGGGCAAAGGATCTCATCAAATTCTCTTTCATAAGGACACTAATATTATTTATGAAGGCTCTTCCCCCACCAATATCATCACCTTGGATAGTAGGATTCCAACAAAATTCATAAGAATTCAATTCCTTACTTTCCTCAAAATGGGACTCAAAATCATAATGTTGTATTACTTAAATAAATCATTTAAAGAATTACCAAATACAGATATAACACAGTTGAGAAACAATACATGAAATATATTGCAAGGTGGAAGAGGAACTCTAGGTTTTCTGTATCTTTATGGTCATAAAAAAGAGAGACAATGTGACTCGTATTTAAAGCATACACACACACCACTCATATTTAAAGTGTACACACACATCACATAATATGAGCAACAATATATAGAACATTAAAACAAAACAAAATGCAATTTCATTCCTATGTTGTAAATTATCAGAATTAGAATTAGAAAAGAAGGTAATGTCATAGCTATTTTCTGTAAGTTTAAATTAAAAATGGCATTTTCATAATTGTCTCATATGAATTTTAAAATGCTCACTTGTTACTTTTGATTAGATTAAGAATAGTTTATTCACTGTCCTAAAAATATCTCAAACTACTTTTTCAAGGTTCTGATTTTTTTGCTAATGTTTACTTATTAAAGATACATTATCAGGAGATGTATTTTATCTGTTTGTTTTTTTGAAACAGTCTCTGTGTTGCTCAGACTGGTCTCAAAGTCCTGGACTCAAGCAATCCTCATTATCAGGGGATTTTCATTTAAAGATAATGGTTGTAATCTCAAATTGCTAGCAAATTATGACAACTAATTAAAAATTTCCCCACCAAATAATATATATATATATATGTTTGTGTATATATACACACACACACACACACACACACACGTATATATGTGTCCATATATATGGATTATATATATACGCAAATATATATAAAGAAATAGATATAGATATATATCACCCAGACAGAAAAACCCAGGCCCTAATGTCTTGACTGATGAATTTTATTAAACATTTAAGAAGTAAGTAAGACTAATTTTCACAAAGTATTGAGAAAGAGGGACTACTTTCTAGCTCATTCTATAAGGACAGTTTTACCCTAATGCAAAAGCTAGATCAAAACACAACTAAATAAAACAAAAAAACAACATAAAATAACAACCAGATCAGTACCTTTCTTGAATATAGATGTGAAAATCCTCAGCAAAGTAATAACAAAGTTTAGTGATAGAAAAAAAATCAATCTAATTGAGGCTTATTCAAAAATGTAAGATTGGTTTCATTTTTGAAAATCAATTGTTGTAATATACCACAAGACATTCTCGACAGACTTAAAAAGAACACTGAACAAATTCTAACAACCATTCTTGAATCCTCCACAAATTAGAAATAAAAAGGGGGAAAATGCCAGATATAAGTGAAGGGGAGGAAGGCAGCAAATCACACTGCCACGTGGGTACCTATGCAACAATCTTGCATGTTCTTCACATGTACCCCAAAACCTAAAGTGCAATTAAAAACAGAGCTAATTAACCTGATAAAAGGTATCTATGAAACCTTTACAGCGAACTTTAGTCTTAATGGTAAAAGACTGTTTTACCTTTAAGACTAAGAAAAAAGATATCTACACTCCTTACTTTTTTTCAGCATTGTACTGAGAGCTCTAATAATCACTGAATTGTATACTTATATTCAGTCATATAAAATTGTTAAAATATTTGACAAGTAATACAATTATTCTCTTTTATTCACTCCATTTGAATCTCTTGTTCATATCATGAGATGATTAAAAATGCAGGAAGTTAAACTTCATGTAACGTTGGAAAACCAGAAGCTCAAGTTCTCATGCTCAGATACTGTAGGCAGAAAGGTTTTAATTTTTTAATTATTGTAAGCATTTACTAAAATTCACTGTAATTTTTGTCAAATTTATTTGCCTCTTTCACTGACAATAAGGTTATGTCCATAAGCAGATTCAAACTTCGAACTAAATTAATTTCTTACATATAAAGCAAAAACTTTCAGGAGGGGCATTCATTTTTAGATCCCATGTTACATATCTCTGTAAGTAAAAAAAAAACTCTGATAAATTGATTTAAAAATATAGCTATAAATTTTATCACTATCCATTTTAGACATTTATCTGTAGCATAATGAATATCTTTATCACATGTTATTAGAGTAATATGTATAAGTTATTATTTTGAAAGAAGGGCAGAAAAATGAAATTTAATAATCAAGGAATGCAAAATAAAGAATGCAAATATTTCTGTCTCCAAAATTATTTAAATAATAAAGAATTTATAAGAAATTCAAAATAAATAAATACATATAATAAATGCAAAATAAGGCATTTAAATATTTCCCTCTTCAAAATTATTTAAATAATAAAGAATTTGTAAATTTAAATAATTTACATATATAATTATTGTTAGTCATATACAGGATTTTGATGGAGGAACAACATGTGAAGATTTTATGTTGTTTTCTTATTTCAACTGATAATCTTTCAATACCAAATTAACAAGGGATAAAAGATTTACACTAAGAAGAGAATAAAAAGGCTGGTAAATACAGTAATAAGTGCTATGAAGAACTGAGGACCTTTTTAATCCAATTCAAAAATATATAATTAATTTGTCTTTTGCAAATCTCCTTCAATAATATACCTCATAAATTAAATTTTTAATTCACTCATTACTAATATAATCTACTTGAAGGCAGGCTGAGATTCTAATATATTTAACAACACATACACTTTGGTATATTGAAGGATGCTGATGGATATTATTATTAGTTCAAAATGTGCAAAGACTGGCTACACTGTCTTCTTTGGAATAAATGTTATATCCTTGTGCCTTTATAATAAATACACTGGGCTTTTGTTTCATTTTGTTTGTTGGTTTATTTGCTGTCACAGTTGTTGTCCTTGTTTTGAGAAACTGTATGGAAGAAACTAGGGTGGTAACAGTAAGCAAAATTAGAGAAAGGAGATTTATTTGAGAAATATTTCAGAGATGACTTGACAAAATCAAAGCTGCAGAGAATATGTGCATATATACCTAAACCTCAGAGCAGAAAGAAACCATTAAAGAGACACTTAGCTTATCTCTTACGCTAGTGCTACAACAAACCTAAAATACACAAATTTTTAAATCTGAGTTTTCAGGTTATTCAGTATTGCAAATTTAAAAACCAGCCTTAATAAATAAATTTAAAACTTCAGAAAATTATACTGTTGTAAATATAGTATATAGTGTTATTATTTATTTATTATATTATTATAAAATTGTAGCCTTTTGAATTTGTGAAGAAATTTTGGGATTATATATTTTGAAACTTTCATCTTTACTTTGAAGAATAAAGATTTATTTTATGTTTATGTATTTTTTATATCTTAAGATAGTTTTCTATGATTGACGTTTTCTTTAAGAATTCAAGATATCAGTTAACATGGTAAAATTTCAAATAACATTATATTAAGATAATACAAAATGTTAGATCTTAATATTTGGATTTTGCTGCTTATATCTATATGGAGGTAATATTTAGACTGGGTAAGAAATTACAAGGGTAAATTTTACATTGTCTTTGTATTTTAAGATAACAAAAGATAGACAAGGACATGGTATTTTAAAATTTTGATTTCTGTTGTATTCCATATTGTATTCAAATTGCATTTGAATAAATGCATAAACTTTTTTGAAGTTATTCATTAACATGGCTTTCTCTCCAAACCTTATTCTTTTTGAAGCGTATTGGATGGATTCTATCCAGAGTGCCACTGTGACATTTTTAGGTGATGACATTAGGTATTTCCACTTTCATTTATTCCATAAGTATTATGTGCTTATTATTTGCCAGTAGTATATGATTTGACTTCTTTTTGTATCCAAAGTATCACCTTGTTATACTCTATATTATGACTTAATTAAAATATTGCCAATTAATTAATAAAAGCACTGATCTTCCCAATTATTATTATTGGGTAGTTACAATCTGCTAAGTTCTCTATTGAGAAACTTTACATGTATTTCCATATATAATGCTCAGAAAAAGTCCCTGAGACAGTACTTTTTACTTTAGCTTTGTGAGTGAAGAGATGAAGTCTGTAAGATTTCAATAACTTGTTCAATGTCACACAGGTAAGATTTAAACTTAGTTCTGTTGGATGACAAAAGCATGCTTCTACTGCTATTCCAATTTTCTTCAAAGCTAATTAAAGGTGAATACATGAAAATTTCTAACTTTTCATATGAAAAATATCAGAAAACCATCTTTAAAAAACACAAAGGATGGCCAGGCATGGTGGCTCACGCCTGTAATCCCAGCACTTTGGGAGTCCGAGGCGGGCAGATCACGAAGTCAAGAGATTGAGACCATCCTGGCCAACACGGTGAAACCCCATCTCTACTAAAAATTTTAAAAAAATTAGCTGGGCATGGTGGCACGCGCCTGTGGTCCCAGCTACTAGGGAGGCTGAGGCGGAAGAATCACTTGAACCCAGGAGGCGGAGGTTGCAGTGAGCCGAGATTGTGCCACTGCCCTCCAGCCTGGTGACAGAGCAAGACTCCGTCTCAAAAAACAAACAAACAAACAAACAAAAAACACAAAGGATAAAGCATCTTTGTAAAACCACATTATCTAGAAGGTAAGGTCAAACATGAGGGATAGCTGAAGTTTTTCCGGTTTTTAAAAGTCTGTCATAGATTTGTTGAGGGTGAAGAAAGGCATAACTTAGCTTAAATAACAATAAGCATTATGTACCACAAATTTCAGTAGATCAATAACATGAGTTTGAGCCAATGACCAATAATAATAATCATTAACTTGTAATAGGAAGTTCTGTTAATGTAAGACATCGCAATGCATTTAATATGATAGCAATGAAAACAAAGCTTATAAATGCTTAATATATGTTATGTACAATTCTAAGGAATGTATAAATATCAAATTATGTCATCCTTACAACAGTCCTGTGAGACAGGTTGACTTCTGAGTCTCCGTATTTTAGATGAGGAAACTGAGTCACGTGGCAATTTACTAACTTGCTTCAAGACCACCCTAAGTAAGCAGTGGTATTTTCACAAAATTCACAGACTCTGGAACCAGGCAACCTTTGTTTTCAAATATTTAAAATATTTGAGTAATAAAAAAATGTTTAAAATATTTGAGTGATTAAAAAAAAGTATTGCCCCACAGTTTTAATATCAGTGGGGTTTTTTTCGCTTTCTTAATTATTCAAAATAACACATCTTATTGTGATGAAATTAATGACATTTCAGATTTGACGAAATATGTTATACGTCATGTGTGTGATTATTTGATTAGTCCTCATATCTCTAGATTATAAACTCCATGACTCTGTTGTTTAACATTCTAGTCTAGAGTGTGTAACAATTCTCTTGACACATAAAATGAGTAAACTTCCTATCATGCAAAAACACAAATAAAGGTGGATTTTAAGTGATTATGCCTTTCAGAGCCAGTTGGTGTCCTAAGGTTATTTATCAGACAGTCCCCTGACGTGGGCATAGTATGGGGCTCTTGCCCTTGATACCTGTGTTACTGGCATCAAAAGGGGATGTCATAAGTTTAAAAATCCAGTGTTCTTCAGCACACATTCCTGGGCTTAAGTTACATCATCAGCCGGTTCTTCCAATATTATTTACTCACACAATCCTTCAGATATTTCCAAATTTATATATTACTAGCATAACTGTTTGGTGGGGTTCTTCTGAAGTTTTTGGCTTTCTTGAGATATTTAAAATGTTTTCTCACCTGCCTTTAGACAACCCTTAATATCATTTCATTGGAATCCTTAAATCTCTGTAATTGTGTTACATCTCTTTGATCTTTTTGACAGAATTCTGTACTTTACTTTTGTGTATGTGTGTGTATATGCCTGCGTATATATGTGTGTATGTATACATATACACACATATATATGTATTACTTTCCTAGATGTCAGAATCGCAACTATTATATACATTAAATTATATCTTAATTTTATTCTGCATACTTTTTATGACATGATTTTGTCTGGCTCTATAATTGCAACCTTGAAGTCATGCTAAGGATACATTGTACAGCATAAACTTGTTAAGGTAAAGCCTTTTTTTTTTTTTTTCATTGTACCGGAGTACATGTGCAGATCATGCAGGACTGTTGCATAGGTACCTTCATGGCAAGGTGGTTGGCTGCCTCCATCCCCCCATCACCTATACCTGACATTTCTCCCAAGGTTATCCCTTCCCACCCTCCCTCCCACTATCCGTCTCCTAGCTCCCCACAACGGATCCCAGTGTGTGATGCTCACCTCTTTGTGGCCACGTATTGTGACTATAATATACATAAATATCAGTTAACTTTCAAGTATTACAGAATAGGTATATACAAACAAACCAGCAGTATTATACCAAATCTACCTTTAACTAGTTTCCTTCAGTTTCACTAACCTAGGAGTAGATAAAGAATTACACTGGCTGTCTGGGGAAGGCGGATCATGACCTCAAGAGATCAAGACCATCCTGGCCAACATGGTGAAAACCCATATCTACTAAAAACACAAAAATGAGCTGGGCATGGTGGCAAGCCTGTAGCCCCAACTACTTGAGAGGCTGAGGCAAGAGAATCACTTGAACCTGGAGGCAGAGATTGCAGTGAGCCGAGATCAGGCCACTGCACTCTAACCTAATGACAGAGCGAGACTCTGTCTCAAAAAAAAAAAGAAAAAAAAATTTACACTGGCAGCTTACCCCTAGAGCAGATGGAAAAACGTTAGCACTCCACAAAGTCCCCTGCCTGGTATTTCAGAGAGTGTCTCACATTTTCTTGCAAACAAGTCTGCTCCCATCGACAGCCACCACCACTGCTGCTGTCTCCCTCTGGGCATTGGCACGACTCTACTCATTCTTACCTTCTCCATTTGGGCCTCTATGAATGTATTACTGCTTTACCGGGTACCTGCTCCTGGATACTTGGTACTCCTACCATTAGCTAGTCACTCTGCCAAGTGCCTCTGTTTGTGTAGGAGTCTTAGTGCCAAATGAACAAGGCAGTTTGGAGGGAATTTGGAGAGAACACTGTGCTATCCTCTGAGTTACACCATGTCGGAGCAAAGAGGAAGCCAGGCTATGAAAATTGCAGTGAAATTGCTTTTGCATTTTAACTTATTATTCGTATCTTCATAGCACTCATAGGCACTGGGATGGAGGGCACATCAGAGTGGCTAATATTCTAGAATCACCAGCTCTTTAATGAGAAAACTGTCCATATGGAAGTGCATTTAGCTCCTGTGGCTGGCACTTTGTAGTTGTTATTGTTGTTTTGCTTAGAATAGGGGCACTCCTGAAAGTTCTTCAGCCACTTCTCTTAGGCCTGCCCCACTCATTATTAGAATACCTTTACTACTTAGTCTCAAGCTGGAACTCTTGCTCATAATTTATATTTGTAACATGAAAAATGCACAATGCTGGTTTACTTGTTGATGTGAAAAATATATATCTTTTTTATGGTTTAATCTGAACAGGACAAAATTCTCTTAAAAGCAATTCTAAAATAATTTTAAAATGTTAACTTTGCATATCACTTATGCCTTTCTTTTTAACAGAAAATATGGTTTTCCTTTGACTCAGATGCTGGTAGTAGCCTATAAATTCTTTTAGTTAAAAGTTCTGTTTGTAGTTAGTAGTGTCACTCCACAGCTATAAACGCTGGCAAGGGTTCCTGTTTTGAGCACAGGCTTGTTGGCAGGTGCTCATGTGTTCTAATGACGATTCTGGTACAGACTCTTAATGTGGCCTTAGACCATTCAGTTTTCCTCTTTGTGCTAGACTCTACCTCTAAAACTGGGGTAATACATCTGAAAGGAGATTCTAAGGATTAATTACTTCCTATACAGGTTTAGCAGCAGTACAGAAGAAGAAACATGATCAATGGTATCATTTTTGTCTGTGAAATGGTAGTTTTCTGGAGTTAAGCAAGACCAAGCTCGACCAGAAGAAACTTCCCTTACCTAGTTTGCCTATAATACTATCGGTACTTCTGTGCAGTGCAAATGTAGCTAGGCACACTCAGACAGCAACAGCCAGAGGGAAAATGATTTCTGCCTTCTGTATGGAAGAGATTCTTTATCATCTTTCCCAGATAGAGAATTCTTATTAAGTGAGCAATTTGTCTCCTTAGAACAGTATATTATTACTTTTCCTATTATTTGACATGAAAGAATATGAAGGCCGATATTTATTTATCCTCTGATAAACAGCACCAGATGAGGTTGTATAACTCTTGACAATGAACTCTATCTATGTGCCTATAAGCAATGCTCAGATAGGCTTTTGATCCATTAAAGACATTTAATCAAAATTTTCCAGGATTTTAAAATAGATTTCCAAAAGTTCTCAAATTGCATATAATAATATATCATGGTTATTTTAAAGTAATTTATAGTCACTTAGTAAAAAGAAGACATATGCAACACAAGTAGAAAATAAGATATGGTTATACATGTGTATGTGTGTGTATATATATACATATATACACACACATACACATATACACAAATACAAAGTATTATGGGAGCTACAAGCAACATATACTTCTGCCAGAGGTTTCAGGTAAGAGGGTTTTACAGAAGGTGACTTATTTCAAAATGATTTTAAAAGTCTGAAATGACTGATAAAATTTTAATAGTCAAATATTGAAAATTGTTTTTCAAAGTGTGACAGTGGGGCAAGGAGCAAATCTGAAGAAGAGATGAAGGAAAAAAAATCATTGAAGTGGAGGGCCTTCTGGAGAGGCCAACTAGTTGTCTATAAAGACTCCCAAAGGACTGCTTTCCTGGGCGAATTTACTTGTGTTCCTGATATGGATCTCAGTATTTCATAACCAGATATCCTGATGTATGTGAGAATCAAAACATCTTTCAGAATAGATTAACATGATTCAATTCCAGGAACTAATAAAAAACAAAATGACAACTTATTAATGAAAAATATAAATGAGAAATATAAAAATTGCATAACATATACTTATATTAAAATACCAGAACATTCTGTACTTAGTGGCAAATCTATGTCATAAGCCAAATTAAGGTCAAAATGTTGCTTAATTAACATGGAGTCATTCAGTTTGGAGGCACTTTCTTAATTTAGTGTCTTTAGTAGCAATCCAAGGGGGTAATGATTTTACCAGTGGTACTATAATACTGAAGTCCTTGGAGAAGACTATGAGTCCCTTAGACAATGAGTGACAGTATCAGCTTATGAAATTTGCTTTATTGATTATTTTTCTGAAAGACATTTTTTTCTTTAGTTATATTAATTATTGTGTGTGTGTGTGTGTGTGTGTGTGTGTGTGTGTGTATAGTCAATATAGGCCTTGGACCTTCCTACCTTCCTACTCCTTTTTTCTTTTCTTTTTTTTTTTTTTTGTGGAGATGGAGTCCCGCTCTGTTGCCCAGGCTGGAGTGTCATGGTGTGATCTCAGCTCACTGCAGCCCCCGCATCCCAGGTTAAAGCGATTCTCCTGCCTCAGCCTCCTGAGTAGCTGGGACTACAGGTGCACACCAGGATGCCTGGGTAATTTTTTAGAATTTTAGTAGAGACGGGGTTTCACTGTGTTAGTCAAGGTGGTCTCGATCTCCTGACCCTGTGGTCTGCCCACCTTGGCCTCCCAAGTGAGCCACTGCCCCTGTCCTTCTACTCCTTTTTTATGCTGCTTTTATACTTCTGTCATTTGGGATAAAATTATTTTCTTTTTTCCTGCTTCACATTTCCTTAGTTGTCAGAATACTTTGTACATTAAGGGTTCAACACATGTCTTGAGTAAAGGTGAGCTTACTAATGTTTCGTTTTGCAGGTACCAGAACACTTTCAATCAATTCAACTTAATATTTTTTTTCAACGTTACTTCCTAACAAATAACTGCTGAGATTCTGTGCTCTAAGTAATTTCTAAATACTTAAAAATGTGACAAAAAGATAATTACAGAAGTAAAGATAAAATGTTTATCTATTTAAACCTATATAAAACATTAATTCTGCTTGCATTTTCAACATGTTATAGATCCAAGATTTTCAGAGGAGGCTGGCTTCAGAGTGACAAAAGCTGATTTAAGGGAGACATGATGGGCTTAATCCTAAAAACCTCAAGGAAGCTGGACATTTATGCTCCTCTCATTTGGCAAGATAGTAAAATGATTCATTTTTGTATCTGGGCTTTAACTGTTTCATCTTTAATGGTCTGTTCCTTCCTCCTGGTATGTTCCTATATGGGCAGGGCTCTCAACTGCTTTCCTACCATGGGTTATCCAAAAACATGACATAAGTTCCTCTCAGTCTGAGTCAAAAGATGGCCATCCAGTGGCTGGATGGTCGCCACAGTCCAGTGGATCCAACCTGCTTGTTATTTCTCCGAGTTGCCAGTTATCTATGCCATATTGTCAGAAGGCTCCTGTCTAAGTCTTGAGCTCCCTACAAGTTACTTGGTCCCTTCTGGTAGGCTAACCAGTGGTTCATGGAGCCTACTAGTCCCTAAGCATCCTGGCCAGGCGTAATGTTGCATGTACCCTTTCCATTTGATAATTGAACTTAGTTGAGCATGTTCAATTTTATTGATGGAGTTATGAGCACCCAAGAGAGAATGGGCAATGCATGTTGTAGTGTCACATGTGGCACTCCAGCTGTAAAAAACTCAGTCTCCACTACTTCCCAAAAGTACTCAAGGAGTTGCCATTCAAAGGAGTTGTGTGTGATGTATACTTAGGCAACTTCTGAGTTCAAAATCCAAGATATTGGTACATCCTACTGTTGCCACAAATTCCAGTTAGCATGTGGGAAGGTTGCAGACACCTATAATTTCATCAGACTAGCAGGCACAAAAGGTTTTAAAGGTAATATCGTGGTCATGGCTTATCAAATGTCTTTCCAGCATGCTGTTGCAAAGAGTCCCACCTAAAGTTGGTGGCTTTGTTGGTCACCTGGGCTAAGGGGGCCTAAAGAACACTTCCATAAGATAAACACTGCATCTAGTACCCAAAGAGACATACAGCCTGTTGGGCCTCCTTCTTAGTGGATATCACCAGGGACAATACTTTTTGCTTGATGGTATCTGGAATACTTCTCTGGCTTCCTGCCCCAGAAGCCTAGCATTCAGTCCATTGTTAGTCTCCATGCACTGAAGGTCCTTTTGACTAGCCAAACTGCCTGGTACATTGTAACAAGGTTAATTGTAAACTTGTCATGTGTACCAAGTCTTGAATTAACAAATTAGAGTCCATTTCTCTACTCAGCATACAGTACTACTTATGTTGAATAATCTGTTAGGACTTGGATAGCTAAGGTTGCAGGTAGGAGGGAATCTACCCCTTTATTATGGGGAGAATCCTTAGCTGTCAGGGGCATGCCCCTTCAGACAGCAATGATATTCTGTGGCACAAGCGCCAAAATGTCAATGCCTATAATGCACTCAGAAAAGTCTGAATTGCCCTCTTTCTCCTTTCTATCTTGACCAGAATTTAGGACCACTGGCCTCCAGTGGGCATCCAGAGACCTTGTCTTCACCCTTAACTGCTCCATTCACCATTTCGATCTGCAAAATCTCTTGATCAAGAAAACACATGAACCACGCTGCATAGGGCTTCTCTGGCCTTCCTTCATTTATTTTAATAGTGAGCCTCCCATGCTGGGAAGTCCTGCCTTACTCTTTGTGTTGGCTTCTTCTCAAGAACCTCAGAGTCCATCTGAGTACCCACTTACCGAGGTCTGTGGTCCTAGGAATGAGCAACCACGTAAGTGCTCAATATCAGGGACTCATGTGCCACTGTGCATTGTCAGGCTGACATCTTCTCCCTGGACCAGGTGTACTAGGGGGTACGGCTCTTCCTGCTTTGCTAATAGAAGTCATGTTCTCTCAGAAGGCACCCTGCTGTCAGTGCAATTACGTTCACTGTGTATTGGCTATCCACATGACAGTCCAGTGAGATAGAAAACCCACACACAAGTTACAGGAAGTGGATTTGTAATGACAGATAAGCAGCAAGGAACCAGAAGCATAGGGTTCATTACAAAGCAGTCCTCCAAGGAGCAGATACACTGCCTGGGGTGGCTGGAGTATTGTCTGTACTTGCCCCATTTGCACCACAGGCGAGGGATCGCAGAAAGCAGCCTTCTCTGGATTTTATATCATGAGGCAATAGGAAACACTGGCTTAAACCGTTGAAAGACATTTTATTCTAGAAGAGACTGGAACAGAGCCTGGGCTGTTCTGGTCAACCACTCCCTGTCTCAGGATGTGGCATTCCTGGCACATTCTGCAGTTGTTCTTAAGAACTGCAAGCAAGAAAGTGATGAGAAACGGGCCTGTCCAAGGGCACTTGGAGAACTGTCCTGCACAGAATGGTGGGTAGGGGATTAAAAGATGACAGACAGCCCCAAGAGCCTGAGCTATGACATTATGGGCATTTATTTTTTTATTATTCTATCTATTAAGTAGTTCCAGGTCTTATGCAGATATATTCTGCTTATCACTTAGAGGAACTCTTTAATTTTCTAGTTATATAAAGAAACGAGAGATAGGGAGAAAGGTAGGGAACGAAGATGGTAGAAAGAGAATGTATTTGGGAGATTTGCACTCCAAATTAAATACTCTAGTAATCATAGTCCAAAGAATACAATGTTTAATTACTTTTTAAAGAGTGGATGTTAGTGTCTAGGATTAAATTATCTATGGAGCCCAATTTACTGACACCCTATTGTGAGTCAAATCTAGTAACTCTGTAACTAATCTTTCTCAGACTGGATTCAGGATAGACCCGGCTTATTTCAAAATTCCATATTGCTAATATAATATGACTTTATTATCCAATTGCTCTAAAATTATTCTGATAGAAATAAATGCCTATTTTTTTAATTTTTATATTTATGGATTTTCTTTAAAGAATTTCCACAAAGATCTTATTATGTGGTTGAAAATCTGCTTATGCATCTATACTTATTCTATAGGAAATCATAAAATATTTTAAGGATATATCTGTGTTCTGTATTTTATGGCAGGTGTTCCTTGGTAATAGAAACTATAGAAATGTGATCTTTTATTCAGGGCCTGATTACCAACAGCTTGATTTTCTCCTAGCATTTTGTATTATTTCACTGGAGGGCAAATTTAACAGGAGGTTCATTTTTGGATATTGTTTTGTACATAGATTAACATTTAAAGCTGTTTTCATTATTAATGTACATAGAATGCACTTTATCCTTTAGGGATTTTATTTTTTTCCTCAATATAAGCTTATCATTTTGTTATTAGAGAGAAGTAGTATGCTGTAATGGCTTTCTTGGGAAACAAATATTTGCATCAGGGCTTGAGAGAACAAAATCATTATACCTGACAAATAGCTTAACTTTGAGGCTTTTATGCAAGCATATTTCCTATTATTTTCTCTACTTGTGTAAAAGAAAACAAAACAGATTAAAAATACTAAAGAAATTGGACTTCTATTTTAAATTTATTTGAGTATTATTTAGTCAATAAGATTTACAACATGAACTGTGGGTTCCTATAACTTCTTTAGTTTTATAATACTATTTTTTTGTACATGCATTGGATGTTTAGTTGCTAAGTAATCAATATAGTTGAACATTACACATATTTAGTACCTATGATGTGTAAGACACAGATAGAAAAATAAAATTGAAAGATAATTCATTGTATAACTAAGTTTCATGGTATGATGAAGGAAATAAATACAGAGAGTAGACCTCAATTAATATTATAAACAGAGCTGAGATAGTTTTACCTCTAAGAAATAAGAAACTTAAACTTCTGTTGAGTATGGATGCTTTTCTAAAGCTTGATTCTACCACAGCAGAATCAAACATAAAACACTCTCTCAAAGGCCTATAGAACCCAGGGTCTGTGGTATTCTTATGACATAAATAACTGCTGAGGATAAGCTCATGATTAAAAGTTATTATTATTATTATTATTTGTTTATTTTTAATTATTTTAATTCTGGGGTACATGTGCAGATCTTGCGGGATTGTTACATAGGTATACACATGCCATTGTGGTTTGTTGCATCCATCCCCTGTCATCTACATTAGGTGTTTCTCCTAATGTTATCCCTCCCCAATCCCCCCACCGCCTTCTACCCTTCCCTAACCACCCCAGCAGGCCCCAGTATGTGATGTTCCCCTTCCTGTGTCAATGTCTCATTGCTCAACTTCCACTTATGAGTGAGAATATGTGGTGTTTGGTTTTCTGTTCTTTTGTCAGTTTGCTGAGAATGATGATTTTCAGCTTCATTCATGTCCCTGCAAAGGACATGAACTCATCCTTTTATATGGCTGCATAGTATTCCCTGGTGTATATGTGCCACATTTTCTTTATCCAGTCTATTATTGATGGGCATTTGGATTGGTTCCAAGTCTTTGCTATTGTAAATAGTGCCACAATGAACATACTTGTGTATGTGTCTTTATAGCAGAATCATTTATAAACCTTTGGGTATATACCCAGTAATGGGATTGCTGGGTCAAATGGTATTTCTAGTGCTAGATCCTTGAGGAACCACCATACTGTCTTCCACAATGGTCAAACAAATTTACACACCCACCAACAGTGTAAAAGTGTTCTTGTTTCTGTACATCTTCTCCAGCGTCTATTGTCTCCACATTTTTAAATTATCACCATTCTAACTGGTGTGAGATGGTATCTCAATATGGTTTTGATTTCCATTTCTCTAATGATCAGTGATGATGAGCTTTTTTCATATGTTTATTGGCTGCATAAATGTCTTCTTTTGAGAAGTGTCAGTTCATATCTTTTGCTTACTGTTTGATGGGGTTGTTTGTTTTCTTTCTTGTAAATCTGTTTAAGTTTTTTGTAGATTCTGGATATTAGCACTTTGTCAGATGGGTAGGTTGCAAAAATTTTTCCCGTTCTGTTGGTTGCTGGTTCACTCTAATGATAGTTTCTTTTGCTGTGCAAAAACTCTTAAGTTTAATTAGATCTCATTTATCCATTTTGGCTTGTGTTGCCATTGCTTTTGGTGTTTTAGTCATGAAGTCCTTGCCCATGCCTATGTCTTGAATGGTCTAAAAACATAGAGAAAACACAGTAAGTGAAAGAAGCACAATTTAATAATATAATGGCTGAAATTACTTTGTAATAGAAAAAATACTGAACCCTCAGATTGAATAATCATCTCTAATCCCAAGCAAGAAAAATAAAACCAAAGCCCACGATTGAACACATTTTAGTATCTTCACAATATCAATGTTAAAGACACACACACACACACACAAACACACACACACACACACACACACGCGTATGTAAACACGGAGTTCCTAAAAATGAAAGTCTCTGATTGACTCCATGCTTATCATGAGCAACAGTGGCCGAATTGTCTGAAGATGTAACAAATCAACCCAGAATTCAATAATAAACTAAACTTTTAGTGCAAAGAAGAGTGAATTCTCAGATTTACAAAAACTGATCCATTTATTAATCACATATTATCATTGAATAAACAACATAAAGGATGTCCATCAGCAAGAAGAAAATTAAAAATAGAAGAAAGAATTGGTATACAAACATCAAATATACACACATATATTTGCACACATATATGTTTAAATTTTGAAGGCTTCTAAGTTTATGTAAAGCACATATGTAATTTCAAATAAATAAAATCTTTGGTAACCTTAATTTTGACTGTTATTTTTACTAAGAGTAGTAGTATTATTATTACAAATAATTTTATGCCAAAAGAAAGTGGATCTAAATTAATAAGAAATAGTTGCATCTGACACATGTAGGATATGCAGTAAAAATTTCATGAACAAATGAACTCTACTGGAGCTCCCATGGAATATTATGTGACTCCACAGTATACTCAAGGTAATTAGTTCATGTTCTTCCCCAGCATGGGGCTGTTGTTTTGCCTCAATATTCTGATCCTTGACTATCCTTTCTCTTGGATGAGTTATTTCCATGGAAGGCATCACATACCACAGCATAAGACCTGATTTAGACCCTCTGCTCATGTCTAGGCATGTCCAGTCATAGGGCCAACAGAACTTAGGCTTCAGTTAAATTCTGTTTTATATAGCTGAGGTAGACCCAAAAAGGTTAATTGTGATTTTTTATACTCTTTTGAAAATTGTCCTTTAAAATTGCTCTAGAGGATTTGTAGCTTGACAGTCTGGTTCACTTAGAACTGGCATAAAGTATATTATATACCAGTGGTATACTGGACAGGTGTATCAGAATGTTCCTCCTCCTTACCACTGGAAGAGATAGCCTCTTATTATTATTATTTTTATTTATTTATTTGAGACAGTCTCACTCTATCATGAGGCTGAAATTTAGTGGTGACATTATAGCTCACCACAGCCTCAACCTCCCATGCTCACGTGATCCGGCACCTCAGCCTCCGGAACAGCTAAGACTATGTTCAGGTGGTCCTTCCAACTCAGCCTCCAGAGTAGCTGGGATTACAGGCATACACCACCATGCCTGGCTAATTTTTATATTTTTTATAGAGATGGGGTTTTGCTGTATTCCAAGGCTTGCCTCCAACTCCTGAGATCAAGCAATCCTCCCACTTCAGCCTCCCAAAGTGCTGAGATGGCAAGTGTGAGCCATGGCAGCTGGTCTTTTGCCTTGCTATTATTAAATGATTATTATAAACTAGATAAGATAAAGCTGAAAGTTTGAGCAAGTTGTGAAAGCTTAATCTTGTGAAAGAATTCTGTGTATGCACATAATGACTAAAGTTAAAGGGATGTTATTCAGTTTTTTCATAAGTTGAACATTGGAATAAAAGTACAACAGGGTTTTCTTAGAGCATTGATCAATTCTTTAACCAAAAATTTGAAAGAATTATAAAAGGTTTATGAGAATCTTACCTTATGGCCAAACTGATTAAGATTAAATAAATTTGTCTACAAGATTTTATTAAGAATTGGGTTTGTCTATAAAAACCTCAGAAGAAAACCAAGGCAGTACCATTCAGGGAATAGGCATGGGCAAAGACTTCATGACTAAAACACGAAAAGCAAAGGCAACAAAAGTCAAAATAGACAAATGGGATCTAATGAAACTAAAGAGCTTCTATGCAGCCAAAGAAAGTGTCATCACAGTGAATGAGCAACCTACAGAATAGGAGAAAATTTTTGTAATCTATCCAACCAACAAGGACTAATACCAAGAATCTACAAAAATGTAAACAAATTTATATGAAAAAAAAATTCCCATCAAAAAGTGGGTGAAGGATATGAACAGACACTTCTCAAAAGGAGACATTTATGCATCCAACAAACATATGAACAAAAGCTCATCTCCACTGGTCATTACAGAAATGCAAATCAAAACCACAATGAGATACCATCTCACTCCAGTTAGGATGCTGATCATTAAAAAATGTGGAGACAACAGATGCTGGAGAGGATGTGGAGAAATAGGAATGCTTTTACACCGTTGGTGGGAGTGTAAATTAGTTCAACCATTATGGAAAACAGTGTGGTGGTTCCTCAAGGATCTAGCACTAGAAATACCAATTGACCCAGCAATCCCATTGCTGGGTATATACCCAAAAGAGTATAAATTATTCTATTATAAAGACACATGCTGTATAATAGCATGTTTATTGTGGCACTGTTCACAATAACAAAGACTTGGAACCAACACAAATGTCCACCAATGATAGACTGGATAAAGAAAATGTGACACATATACACCATGTAATACTATGCAGCCATGAAAAAGGATGAGTTCATGTCCCATGCAGGGACATGGATGAAGCTGGAAGTCATCATTCTCTGCAAACTGACACAAGAACAGAAAACCAAACATCGCATGTTCTCACTCATAAGTGGGTGCTGAACAATGAGAACACATGGACACAGGGAGGCAAACATCACACATTGGCACCTGTTGGGAGGTGGGAGGCTAAGGGAGTGATGGCATTAGGAGAAATACCTAATGTAGATGACAAGTTGATGGATGCAGCAAATCATCATGGCATGTGTATACCTATGTAATAAACCTGCATGTTCTGTACATGCACCCCAGAACTTAAAGTATAATAACAGAAAAAATGCAATTGAGAATAAAATAAATATCTACTTCTAAATTCTACCAATCAGAAATAACTATCTTTATATCTTGGTAAATATAATTATATACGTATATATATTTACAAAATAAAACAATTTCATATACTGTTTTATAACCTTTTTTACCTAATATATCATGAACATTCTCAAGAGTTTTCATATATTATTTTGTAATATTATATTTGCAATGACAGACAATTTAACCTGATCTATACACAGAATTATAGTCAGTATTATAGGCCTTTTTTTTTGTTTTATGCTAACATTAACATCCTTAAACTTACAAAATGTTCTTATGTATATTCCCAATAGCAGTAAATAAAACTGCCAGCAGCTTCACTGCAACCAGCATTATATCTTAATGAATTTGTTAATTTGCTAGTAAAAGAAAAAAAAAAAGAAGAAGAATTGGGTTGACATTAATAGTACGCTCATGAAAAGTTAAAATTTGGCTGTCTGTCCTGAACCAGATTTTCTAGAAATATTAAAAGAAATGAAAGACTTTTATTTACCTTTTGAATAAACAACAGGAAAAAGAAGCAAGGGAAAAAGAGAAAAATTGTTTGGAAACCTAATTCCTCCTGTATCAATGAGTAAAGGTTTTTGCCTTTTTAAAATCTTTTGAGTTATCATTTTGACTAAATAAATGACTTGTAGTGTCCTAAGATTCTGTTTTATAACATCAAATGTTTAAACCTTTTATATTTGACAAACTTTACAAAGTCCAATTCAAAATTAAGTCTTTTACTGACTTGATAAATCCTTATAGATCTATCTCCCAAAGTATTTAAAAAAAGACACACATTTGGTTTATTTTGTACATTAAAATCTTACAGGAAGGATTGTCAAGTATCAAATGGTGTTTGGCTTTCTTTGGGTTGTATTTACATAATTGTGTTATTAGTTTATTTTCCAGAATTATAAGAAACACCTATAAGTCTGATGTGACTTAGGATATATATATTATCAGCAATAATTATAATTATTATGCTAAAGTATTGTGTGCCACAGAGGTAACTAAATTTTCTTGTCAATTATGTCTTTGACTGTGACTATCCTAAGACTTTTTGTCATCCACAAGCAATTGTCTTGTTTTGATTTCTTCAAAAGGCAGTTTATAATCAGCTAAAGAACTCTGACGAACGTATTTAAATGTAAGTAAATTTGGAAAGTGTGACATTAAAATAGAGGATAAAAACGTTCAAGACTCTCTTGAATAACAAATGTGTTCACAAATACCAAGCAAAACAGGAAGCAGTTTTATAGACTGAACTAATAAAAAACCAAAATGATATTTTTATTACCTTTGCTAGAAACGTTTGTAGATACAGGGTTTTGCTGTGTTCCCCAAGCTGTTCTCCAACTCCTGAACTCAAGCAATCCTGCTGCCTCAGCTTCCCAACGTGCTGAGATTACAGGTGTGATCCTGTAGACAAAACAGCAGCTGGCCTGTTTTGTTTTTCAGAGTCTAGAAAACTTATTTTGAGGTATGTACAGCTTTTAGCAATTGGATAAAATATACTCCTGTAAACAAAATTTGGATATGTTTCTTTCTAACTAATTTCTCCAAAAACTGGCAACTCTTTGTGAGTATTTTTAACTTAT
>CAUYLG010071302.1:0-95617 GCA_963573385.1 Cacajao melanocephalus | reverse complement strand
TCGCTCCTTTCAATGTACAACCACAGTACGCTGGCTTCCCTCTCCTCCCTCTTTTGTTTTTATTCTGCTTTGAGTAGGTCTGTGTCTAAACTATCTTTGCATTTACTTTTTTTTTTTTTTTACTATCTCTAGTAATGGGTATAAGCAACTTTTTTCTTTTTTCTTTTTTTTTTTTTTTGAGATGGAGTTTCACTCTGTCACCCAGGCTTGAGGGCAGTGACACGATCTTAGCTCACAACCTCCACCTCCCGAGTTCAAGCAATTCTCCTGTCTCAGCCTCCCGAGTAGCTGGGACTACAGGCATGTACCACTACGCCAGGCTAACTTTTGCATTTTTAGTAGAGACAGGGTTCCACCATGTTGACCAGGCTGGTCTCTTAACTCCTGACCTCAAGTAATCTGGCTGCCTTGGCCTCCCAAAGTGCTGGGATGACAGGCATGAGCCACCGCCCCCTCTTTGCATTTCTGTAGTATGTAGTGAACCTTAAATGAATGGTAGTGCAAATTAAAATTTGTCTTATGACCAGGCACGCTGCTTTTTTTATGTGCAGCAGCAGTTTGTGCCTGTCCAATGTGAACTCCTTCTGCTTCAGGTAACAGGGCCCCCATTTTCCTCGAGGGAGCTGCCTGCCCCATGATCAATCGGTCCCTGTAGCTGAGATGAAGCTGATCTGTCCCCTTTTCCGGGGGTGGATAATATGACTCCCATCTGACCAATCATAGCATAGGGATTCGATGGGAGATGCGCTTGTTACTCAAGTTGGGCCAATCAGAGGCAGGCAGCAGTAACCCAGGGGCATTGGCAGGCCCTCGTGGGGGCCTCATGGGGATCACGGGCTTCTTTTCTGCTGTGATTGCTAAATAGAAGAAACATCAGGCTGAAGCTGCTGGGCCCATTTTGCCACCACATGGGGAGAGGCTGCCTAAGAGTGATGCCTTTGGGAAGCAGGGGAGGAAGCTAGACAGGAGAGCTGGGGATGCTGGCTTTGCTGGAGGCTGGCCTGGGTGCAGCAGAAAGTCATCTGGGGAACAGCACTGCATGGGCACAGCTGGCCCAGGGACAGCCCAGGCTATGGCTGGTACTGGCACGCCCAATTCACAGTCACCTGGCACAGGCAGCCAAGGCCACAGGGGAGACCACAGCACAGCATCTGGCTGCCGCCTGACTTGTGGCTTCAGAGCAGAGCCCCAGCTCCTGGCAGGAGACTGAGAGTGGGGCAGTCTGGCCAGCGGCAGACTGGATGCCAGGCCCAGGGAGCAGTACTGCAGTGTGCTGAGAATAATATAAAATCCGTAATGAGACCTGGTGACAACCATTTTCTAGACAGGAAAATCTGCACTTTGGTTTCTGTTTCATCTGTAAAATGGGATGACACTCTTTCTTTCTTTCTTTTTTTTTTTTTTTTTTTTTTTTTGATGGAGTTTTTCTCTTGTTGCTCAGGCTGGAGTGCAATGATGCAATCTCAGCTCACCACAACCTCTGCCTTCTGGGTTCAAGCGATTTTCCTGCCTCAGCCTCCCGAGTAGCTGGGATTATAGGCATGTGCCACCACACCCGGCTAATTTTGCATTTTTTTAGTAGAGACGGGATTTCTCCATGTTGGTCAGGCTGGTCTCAAACTCCTGATCTCAGGTGATCCTCCCTTCTCAGCCTCCCAGAGTGCTGGGATTATAGGCATGAGCCACCGCGCCCAGCTGATATTCTGTATTTCAGTGCTAGTGTGATTCAGACGATGTGATGTAAATAAAGCATCGAGGACATAGCACTCGAGCAGTGGGGTGATCATTACTCTGGGCGGAATTCTGGGCAGGGCCCAGCCCCAGCAGGAGTGTAGGGGCTCAGGAAAGCAGACCATGATGGGAGTAGATGGAAACTGAGGCCGCAGCTCAGCTCTGACCCGACTGTGCCGGGCCGTGTTACAAAGTGAAGCAGGGGTGTGGTGGCGCACGCCTGTAATCCCAGCTACTCGGGAGGCTGAGGCAGGAGAATCGCTTGAACCTGGGAGGTGGAGGTTGCAGTGAGCTGAGATTGCACTGCTGCGCTCCACACTCCAGCCTGGGCAACAGAGTCAGACTCCATCTCAAAAAAAAAAAAACAGGAAGTGAAGCAGGACATCTCAGTCGTCTTTATACGCCCCGAACTAAGCACTGTGCCTGGCAAAGAGTGGGACCACAGAAAATATTTGCTGACTTTTTTTTAAAATGGGGACTGACCTTATATTTGACATCTGCTAAGATTTCCTAGGCCATCTAAGAATCATCTACTTGGGAGAAAGGTCAAACTGTGTGGCTGAATGGAAAGGTTATTAGGCTTGAAGTCAAAAGATCCAGGTCGAGTTCTGGCTCTGTCCCCCATGCCTGCATGACACAGAGCAAGCCCTTTCATTTCTACAAGCCTCAGCTTCTTCATCTGTAAAATGGGGCTAATACTTCAACTGGCCTGTAAGGATGTGGTCCAGTTTAGAAAGTTCTGGTGGCACTGGAAGCCCTAGAGCAAGGGCGTCCATCCGAGGCAGCCCAAGAGGACCAGTTGGAGCGGGGAGCCGGATGTCAGGCTCAGGGCAGCCAAAGGCAAGGCCGGGAAAAGTGCTGTCGAGTGTCCAGTGTGACAGGTGAGGCGAGGAGAGACACAGGATTGTGAGCGGGAGAGAGCGAAATGGGTGGACGAAGGCCGGGGACACGCTTCGGAACCACGCCTGTGTGAACAAGCTGAAAGGTTCCCTCTTAGGACATTCTCACTGCAGAGTCTAATAGATAACATTTATTGAGCACTTACAGTCTGCCCAGTGCTATTCTAAGTGGTTTCATGGGTAGTTCCCTTAATCCTCACAGAAACCTTGGGTGGGTGCTATTTTTTTAAATTTACATTTCACATATTAGGAAACCAAGACACAAAAATCACACAGGAGTTTAACTTGTGGCTCGAATTCTTCATAAGCCGAACGACTGCTGGAACACAAAACAGGAGTGGTTATAGTGACCTAAAGAAAGAATATGTTTAAATGCGTTTTATACATTGTAAAGTGCCAGCTAATACGTGAGATGTTGTTCAATTGAAAGCATTTAGGGAATTTCTTTTGACCTCTAGTAACTCTCCACAAGCAGCATATTGGAGAATCATGGTTAAGAAAAGCCGCATCTCTTACTGAGCCTGGCCCCGGAGATGGCACTCTCCTCTCCCCCGGGAGGTCTTTGGGGCCACATAGGGCAGTGGCTGCACAAATTTGGTGGCCAGATTGATCTCCACGGCTCCCTGGACTCCCTGCTTCCCGTGTGCGCTCGAGAAATCAATGTCTGCTGAGGGCTTCCTCAGTCAAATTCAGCTCAGGCTTAGGGAACGCTGGGGCTGTAGGGCAGATGGCAGAGCCCACATGTCTGGGATCTGAATGCTCCTGCCCCTCTTGATCACAGTATTTCAGAGCTGGAAGTCTCCCTGGAATTCTCCCCAGTCCACAAGAGTTGCCAGGCATGGATAGAGCTATCTCGTTGTGCTGAGGGACTCCCTCTGGCAGGTAGCAGGAATGTGCTGTGCTGTGAGCTTCTGGACACAAGCATGGTGACCTGCTGCAGGGCTCTGCAGCCCAGGAGTGGGAGGCCTTGGGCTGACCTCGCCAAGACCCACAGTGAAGAAAGAGGAACGATGTGTGGGTGGGAGATTCTGGGGAGCCAAGCAGAGCAGAAGGGAAATGCATGAGTAAGTTCAGGGAGGGAGGCAGCAAGGAAGGTGGGGGTGGAGGAGGCCACAGAGCAACACCAGAAGAGGAGAGATCCCAAGTGGGGAGGGTAAAAGGGGACGGGGTGAAGGGCTGCAATGAAAGCAAACGGCCATAAGTGACCAGAGGGCATTACGGAGATGGGGACGTGGAGGTGGACGGGGTCTCAGCTGAGATAGTGTAAGGGTGCTTTTTGATGTAAAGATGCTCCAGAAACAACTGGGGAAGATCTTTGAAGGTTCTCCACAAAGGAATTTGAGGTGTTGGAATGAGTGGAGGGAGGGATAAGACCATGAGATCCAGAGTGTCATGGGGAATGAAGGACACCATTAGGGAGAGCGAGGACAGCATATGCGAGTGACTTGGACTCCCCGAGGGGAGTAGCCACCTGTGACGAGGTGGGGGGCTGGAAAGCAGTCTCAGTGGTGGGAATGGATGGACCTAACTCCAGGCCACAGGCAGAAGTCCAGTTGGAAAGATGGAAAGCGAGCCGGGGAAAATAGTAAAAGGCAGCAGGTCTGGTTCCTGAAAAGGATTTTCAGGTACATGAGGACAAGAACAGCCAAGGGGACTCCAGGGAGAGCAGCAGATAAAGGATAAAGGGGTCATCTGAGAAGGCAGGCGCAGAGGTGCAGGCTTGGGGAGAAGAATGGGGAGACTGGAGCAAGGCCCTGGGCAGGCTGGCAAGAAGGGAACCCAGCACTGGAGCTGAACCGGGAGGGAAGCCTTGATTCCAGAAGCCAGCTGTGCACTCCAGGTCAGGGAATGATATTGCTGGGTCAGTTGACTGAGTTCACTTGGGCCTAAATACCAGCCCAGGGTTCCCTATCTTACTGAGGACTGACAGGAAGTACACAGGGTGTCAGGTGGAAACCCTCCAATCCAGGCCCACATTATTGGGCTCAGTCAACATACCAGCGTTGAAAGAGATCTGAGATCTCAGCACCTGAACTAATGGGGCTGAATGAGGAAAGGCCACTGCCTTTCTGCTGCTCTCCAAGAGCCCAGAGACCCAGGAGCCCTTTCACAGGCTGGTCCCTCCCAAAGGGCTCTTCTGTGGTGATAACAAGCCCATGGTGATACAGACACCCCGACTTACATGTTTTGCAGGGAATTCTCACTACTGTCTCACGTTGCCAAAACAAAGAGAGCACCTCTCAGAAACACAAAAGCATGATGGAAACCTACACTGTGCCACAGAGAGCACAGGAGACTTTCTGACCCGGACCCTTCCCCTTGCTGTTGGCCCTGGGCTTCCCTCAGACCCTTCCTCCTGCCTTTCAGAACCACAGGCCACAGTGCCGTTCATGCCTCCACTCCAGGGAGGAAACGGAGAGAGAAAAGCCCTTCTCTCCTCACTATCTCTCCTCCAAACTCCAGCACCAACGGGCAGAAGGAGAAGGGACCACAGTGTTGAAATGGTAACAGAACATGAGAGCAAAGGGGCTTCCAATCACATCCTTCTATCGTCTTCCCCAGTCCCTGGGCCGCCCCAGACCAATCCCCAGGAGCACCCTGGCCAAGGCTCACTCAAGGTCAGGAGCAGCATGAGGCTGAGGTACGTCCCCTGCTCTAGGAGGAGGAAGCAAGTTCTTGCCATCTGAGCTGGAACTGCAATGACAACAATACCTCCAAGATGGGATTATAGTTCTCAGGTGGCATTCTATCTCGGGGTCACAAAAGGCCAACATAGGTTTCTGTGGACTGAGATGTGACAGACCCCCTGTATGAAGTCAATCAGTCTGCTTTTTACCTTTCATTAATTCAGAAGAATTCACTGAGTGCCAATGACAAGCTAAGCAGAGTCCCTGCCCTCAAGGAGCAACACAGACTGGAGGTAAGCACAGAAATAGACAGAAATCCCGTGTGACCAAGCTGTGCCGGTGGAGAGCTCGGAGTGCATTTTAATGTCTCCGCACACTGGGGACGGCTTATGCAGCACAAAAACACTAAACTCATGCATGTTTCTGCTTCTGAAAATAGTACACGAATGAGTCGTGAGAAAGCTGGAGGGAATTACACAATGACTTACGGTCAGTCAGCCCTTGTTCATGAAGAACAAAAATTCTAGATGTCTGGGCTGGCTGCAAGGTGATGAACAGGAACTTTTATAGTCTAAGGATTTAGCTTCCATTTCCAAATGAAAATGTTTATTTCTTGCAGTAAATTTTTGTGTCTTTGGAGAATGCCTTTGGCTGCGGATGTTTGCCATGAGCCAGGGATAGAAAGTCGACACCTGAACACTGGGCCTGGTTTAAGCCCCACCCACGTGAGTCAGAGAACAGCAGATCCACCTGGTGGGAAGAGCAAGCGAGGGACTGGGAAAAGCCTGGGCTTGGCCTTTCTGGTCACGGACAGGCTGCAGCAGGAAGTGTGAGGAAAGGGACTGCTCCAGAGCGTGGTGTCCAGCACACGCTCAGTGGGGACAAGGAAAGGCAGGAAGATGAGCTCAGGTGAACTCTCAAACTTGCTGCAATTATCATTGTGGGAATAAGTGAAGCCACGACCATGGCATCACAGAATACAAGTTTGACCAAATTATCTCCTTCTGTGTCTCACTTCACTCATCTATAAAATGGGAACGATGACGCTATTCATCTCACAGAGATGAGTGAGGATTAAATAAGTGACTACATGGTGAGCACTGAGAGCAATGCTCTAGTATGTGCTCGGTAAATGTTAGCTTTTATTGTCATTTATTTTCTTCTCAGGGGGGAGGGGTGGCAAATAATCCACTATACTTATATCACATATAAAAGTATTCTCAGTGGTTTCTGTAAATCACATTTCACTTTGCCTGTGGGGAAAAAAAGGAGATGTAAATTATTTCAAATAGAGAGGCACATACTTTAAAATATCGGGTTTATTTTTAAAAATCAGCACAGTACAAACTGCCACACAAATTACTTTATACTAGCAACGACAGGTACTCCTATTAATTCAAGTATACACATTTCACTCCCCAGATTAAAGACCTTGTAATTTACCTTGAAGCTCTTTACATTCTGAAGTTATAAAAATTAAGCAGGAAAACATTAACATTAAATGAAAATCAATTTTGCACAAATAAGTGTGATCAAGCAGCTTAAATCACCAGAATTTCTTGTACGTCAGAGAAAAATCCCAGGTGACAATGCTCTACGGGTTCTCAGAAGAGTTCCATCATTCCCTGGGGAAGTCTCAGGCATTCTTCCCGCACATTTCCTTCACCAAGCCTCAGGCTAAGAATTGAGGGAAAGTCTTTCCCGGCAGTTGCCTGAGTTTTACACACATTCCTTTTTCTGAATTCAGTTTCTGAAAACACAGGCTTTTCTCTTGGCAAACATGATTATGTAAGATGCTGGAGGACCAAGCTATATTGGTTCTTAAGTTTCTTCCTTTCCCTGGGGAGACACGGAGGTCTTCACGCCATCCATCTGTTCTCCACTCCCACTTGGGGTTCCTTTGTGGTATGAAATGGAGACACTTCTGACCTCATTGGAGACAGGGTGAGCGCTGTACCTTCACCCAGGCACAGCAGAAGGCCTGGTCCTCTCCTGATGTCCTCAAACTTCCTCTGATTTCAGAGAAATTTTTTATACCAGATTGTGTCAATACATAGCAATAAAATATGCCGAGGAACTAAAAATGTGAAAAATCACCTAGGAGTGGAACATTAGGGAAATGTATGTCTATTACTGTGCACTGATGACGAGTAGTCTCCTGTTTGTAATAAGCTGCAGCAGGGCAGAGGTTTGGCCGCATACCCAAACTGTGCTCTCCCTGAGTCTACAGTCTAGTAGGGGCAGAGGTCCTGACAGAAAATCGTCAAAGATGCAAACCAGGAGCCTGGTGATGGGACCAGCTAGGAGCTGCACTCGTGTTGGCACTGATGCCACCGAGAGTTCAACAGCACACTGAATCCCTATGTGAAATATGGGTATCAATTATCTTTCAAAACATTTTCATCACCAAACTGAGCCAGAGGAATGAATATCATATTTCAATAGGAAAAGTCTACATTCTGAAAATATCATCATCATCAAGTGGTATTTCTGGCACTGGTAAGTGTAATACGTTGCATCATACATTTCTAGAACCATTGCCATGACAAAAGAAATGCAAAGTGAGGACGGCCCCTCCAGCACTGCCTTCCTCTCAGTGGGCAGCACCTTCTGGGTGGACAGCTGAGGATAAACATTTCCTGGGGGCCAAAACAAAGGGTGGTGCCATCCCTTCTCCAGTGTGACACAGAGGGCCTTGCCTCGAAGAGCCTTTATGTAGCAGCCTCTAAGAATTCTGAGGTGAACACAGCTTCTGCATAATCTTCACACATATCCTGAAGTTCAGCAGCCACGGCACCCAAAGCTTCATCTACCAGCTCTTCTGAAAAGCTGGAAGACAAACAACATGACTAAAGATATGTACAAGGCTGGGCACGGTGGCTCACGCCTGTAATCCCAGCACTTTGGGAGGCCAAGGCAGGTGGATCACCTAAGGTCAGGAGTTTGACACCAGCCTGGCCAACATGGTGAAACCCTGTCTCTACTAAAAATACGTTAAATTAGCTCAGCATGGTGGCAGGCATGCCTGTAATCCCAGTTACTTGGGAAGCTAAGGCAGGAGAATTGCTTGAACCCAGGAAGCGGGGGGGTTGCAGTGAGCTGAGATCACGCCATTACACTCCAGGCTGGGTGACAGAGCGAGATTCCATCTCAAAATAAACAAAATAAAATAAAGGTATGTACAGCCATACATAGGACCCATTCTTTTACTCAGCTGTGGAAATTAACACGTCAATTCTGAAATCTAAATGGAAACTGAGAGAGCCAAAAACAGCCAAGATACTTTTAAAGAAGGAAAACAAGGTGCAAGGCCCTGCTCTCCTAGACAGAAGGATGTTGGTGCTTAGATCCCAAAGCCCTACTAGAGGGACAGGCCTTAAACATACACAGGATGGACTTCATCCTCAATATGTCTGAAACCAGAGGTGACCAGAAGCCAACCAGCTGCCACCTAGCCCCACCTCTAACAGCTGCCTGACTGGCTAACGGAGGAAAGGGGTGTGCCTTCTCTGCAGGAGCCAGGGTGCTCTAAACACACACCTTCATTTTCTGAACTGTTTGAGAGTAGGATGCAGGCTTCATATCTCCCAAGTAGCCCTACACACAAGGACATTCTCTTAAATAACCATGGTACAATTATAACAATTATAAAATTAACATTGATACAAAACTATAATCTTATTTACAGGCCTTATTCAAATTTTGTCAACCGTCCAATGTCCTTCAAAAGAAAAGTTTTTCTAGTCCAAGGTTCCAGTCAAGGATTCTATGTCACATTTAGTTGTCATATCTTAGTCTACTTTAATCTGAAACAGTTCAGTCTTTCTTTGCCTCTCATGACCATAACATTTTTTAAAGAGTAAAGGCCTTTTTTAGGGGGAGAATGTCCCTCAATTTGGGTTTTTTCTTTAACATCAGATTCAGGCCATTTGAAAGGAATGTCCCAGAAGGATACTGTGTCCCTTCAGTGTGCCATGATATCTATTTACTATCCTTTAATGATAACAGTTAATTTTGCATCCCTGGGTTATGGTGATGTCTGCCAGGTTTCTCCCTTGCATTACTGTTTTTGCTTTTGTAGTTAATAGGTATAGTGGAGGGAGATACTTTGAGACGACATAAATTCCTGTTTCTCATCAAACTTGCCTAAATCAATTATTACAGGGTTGCCAAACACTGAGTTTCTGATTCCATCATTCCTTCTCCAGTTCATAGCTGGCATTCTACTGTAATGAAAAGCTTTCCTTTCTCCTTTACTTATGGATTCATTCATATCAGTTTGGTCTTCTGGATTCTTATTTTATTGTGTAGTTTGTAATTCATTACTATTATTACTTATTTTGAAGCTTGAAAATGTCCTGGCTTTGGCCAGTGGGCACCTTCAAGCTGCCTCCTGTATCATGTCCCAGTCATTTTCTGAGCACTTCCCTTCTAGCACAGTACGTTTAAGGCTTGTCTTACATCTTTCCAGCCCTAGCCCCAGTCTTGTAATCACCTCTTCTTCCAAGAAGCCCTAGTACCTTTTCAAGGAGAACAGTATTTAGAAACCAAGGTGTGGGTAACAGGTGTGCTCATTGCTACTGGTGCCTCTGCTTCGGGGCCTTCTCATCAGACAAACTAAGAAAGACCCTGTATCTATTTCCACATCTATAAAAAAACATATATTCATCCTAACCTTCCCCTAGAAACCTTGCTCCCATTATTCACAATGTACTTATTTGACCAATGCTAAAATATAGAGTAAGTAGTTTTAGAACTGTTAACCCATGCCACTGTGTAAAAGAAACCTACGAACTAGAATCCAGTTACGTGTTTACAGTTCTTTTTGTCTTTAGCCAGAGGTATAGAATCAATGCTCAAAAGTGACTTAGGCTTCATCCCATTAGTGTGATATTATTTATTTGAAATACAATTAGGTTCATGTTTCCTTTTATATTCAATTTAAGGGTCCTCCCCCCAATTCTTGCTGAGTAGAGGGGATATATAAGAAACGTTCACATGGTTTCAAAAGTCAGAGTTACACAAAAAAGGTAAATAAATGCAGGTAAGTTTCACTTCCCCTCTCTTATCCCTTCTACCCCATTCCCCCCAAGTTGTTTTTGTTCATTTGCTAATCTGACAATCTTTTGTCTTTTAACTGGCATGTAAGGTCCTTTTTCATTTAATGTTATTCTGATACTTTTGAATTTATGCTTCTAAAATAATAGGTATTTTCTGTATTTGTCTCTTTGTTCTCTCTTCTTTCTTGCTTTCCTTTAGATTTTGTAATTTTTAAACTACATATGTTCTTCTCTATTGACTTGGACGTTACATGCACTTGTATTATTCTTTGAGTGGCCACCCTAGATTATACCAAGTATCTATGACTGACATCTAACACTAATTGATATTCTTACTTTATTTCCTATACAATGCAAGGACCTTAGAATACTAACTCTTTTTATTCCCTTCCTGATGTACATTCTTACATGCTGTTGTTCATGTGTATTTTAAATGTGCGAGTACACATACACATGCATTCATAAAACATCAGTATTACTGCTTCATACAGACATATTTACTTTAACCTACATATTTACCTATTCTTAAAATTCATGCCTTCCTCTATTTCTGACCTTCCATCTGTGACTGATTTTAATATTTCCTACAGTGATGGTCTGCTGGTAACTCAGCTTTGTTAGGAAACTCTTTTCTCACCTTGCCTCCTGATATATCCTCACTGGGCTTAGAACTCCAGATCAGTAGTTCTTTTCTTTTGGAATTTTAAAAGATATGCCAGGTCTTCCAGCTTCCACTGTTTTTGTTTATATTGTTTCTTCTTCCTCCAGCTAATTTTAAGATTTTCTCTGTCTGCGATTTTTCAGTAATATGAAGACATGAATAAGTATGGATTTCTTTATATTTTTTTGCTTGGGGTTTTTGGAGCTTTTTGAATCTATGGCTTGATGTCTTTTGCTGCTCGAGGGACGTGATGGCCATTATCTCTTGGGATGCTATTTCTGACTCATTTTCTCTCTCTCCTGTCCCAAGATTCCAACAACACATTAGACCTTCTTACCTCCTCTGTGTCCCTTTCCCTCTCTTCTTCACTTTTCATCTCCGGGAATCACCCTGGATATTTTCTTCTATCCTGTGTTCCAAGTCTCTAATTTTTAATTCTGTTGTGTCTAATTTGCTACTGAGCCCATGTAATGAATTCCTCATTTCAGAAACTTTATCTTTCATTCTAGAATGTCCATTTGGATTTTGTTTAGTTCCCAGTTCTATGCTGAAGTTCTAATTAGTGTCTTTCATTTCTATGAATGCACTAAGCACAGTTATTTTAATGTCTGTGTCTGATAGCTCTATATTTGAATCTGCTCTGGGTCTGTTCTTGTTATTGTCTTGTTTCTCTGTTGCCTGGTTATTTTTCACCATATACCAGACATTGTATTTGACAACTGTAGAAATAAATTGAATCCTAAGATGATGTTATTTTCCTCCAGAGAAAATTTATGTTTCCTAATGCTTGGTGCCTGTGGGGCAGTAACAATCTAGAATCACCTCAATCCAATCTGAGATAATTTGGAGCTGTGTGGAGTCCATGAGAGGGCCTATTTATATCCAGGTCACCTGTATTTCCAGAGTGCAATCTTTTAGGGTCCCAATTAAAAGTGAGGAAAGTTCACCAGGACAACTCCCCCACTTTGGCAACCCATGGATTCCAACCTCTGTCCTCTGATCTGAAAAGGCTGTCAGAAGTGCTGCTTATCTCTCTCCAAACTGAATATCCAGTGCTCAACAAAGGGCTAACCTCCCCAGGGCTCTGTCTTCTCCAGGATTCTGGCCCAATTATTCTTCATTACCTAGTTAACTTCTTGATGCCTTCAAGAATATAGGTTTTATTTTTAATACAGCTTTTCTATTAACAGTTATCCTCAGTGGGAGAGGTGGTCCAAATTACCAAGTGCGTCATCACTAGGAGCAAAAGTGATTACTTCGTTTTTATATTTGCTTCATTTTCTATATTCCTATCACTAATTTATACCCAAACTGCGAGAGAGATACAAGGGTACTTCCGCTACATCCCAACACATCAGGTACTCTATCTGTTTTTCTTCTTCCTTTTTAATCTTCCCTGCTCTGCTCTTCCCCTTGTGGAACCATCCTCCCTAAAGTGCTCTATCCCACTACTCTAATCTGGACTAGTTCTTCTCTATGCTTACTGAAAAATCTTGTCCTGGAAAGGCTTTTGCCATTCTTCTGGAAGTTCCATGGTAGAGTCTAAGTTTCCTAAAACCCAATTCTTATTTCTTAATATATATCTTGCATTGGTAATTTAGATCCTCCAGTAGCATGGGAACTAAATTTTTAAACACTTTGCCCACCTGAAAATGTGTTGTTTTCTCAGAGATGCGGTCTTGTTCCATCACCTAGGCTAGAGTGCAGTGGTGCCAACTCAGCTCACTGCAGCCTGGACCTCCTGGGCTCAAGCAATCCTCCCACCTCAGCCTCCTGAGTAGCTGGGACTACAGGCATGTACCACCATGCCCAGCTAAGTTTTTTTTTTTTTTTGTAGAGACAAAGTCTCACTATGTTGCTTGGGCTGGCATCAAACTCCTGGGTTCAAGCAATCCTCCCGCCTCAGCCTCTCAAAGTGCTAGGATTAGATATGAACCACCATACCCAGCCCTAAAAAATGTTTCTATTCTATCTGTCCTTATCTTTAATTGATAATTTATCTGAGCACATAATTCTAGGTTAAATTTTGGAAGTAGGCTCTAATATCTTCTAGTTTCTCGTGTTGCCACTAAAAACAATATGCCATTCTCATTTCTGATTATTTAAATGTGTACAGTTTTTACCCTCTGGAATCTTTTGTCATTTTTCTTTTCCTTATACTGAGATGTTCAAATTTTCATAATGATGTGTCATGGTGTGTTTTGTTCTATTCATTTATTCCTTCACTCACTCATTCACTTGTAAGTGGACAGCTGATGAACCCTTTCAATCCAAAGACTAACAGCCTTTTGGGAAATTTTCCTATAGCATTTCTCCGATAATTTCCCATTGCTCCTATTTCCCTTTTCCCACATTCTGGAACTGCAGTGATTCAGATGTTGAATCTCCTACAACAGGCCACTAATTTTAAAAAATATTTTCTTCCTTATTATCTAGCTTCTCATCTTTTTATTCTACTGCCTGAGACATTTGACTTTTTTCTTTGGATCCTTCTAGTGAGTTTACTTGAGCCATCATGTTTGTAATATCTAAGAACTTCCTTTTCATTCCCTGAAAGTTCCTTTTTTTATAGTATCCTGTTCTTGTTTCACGATAAAACAATTTCACTTAGCTCTCTAAGAATATTAATTCTAGTCTGTTTTTTAATGTCTTACTCTGCTCACTGTATTGTCTCTGCTTTGCTTCCACAGAGTGCTTATCTATTATAATAGCCTATGTATCCTTCATGGGTTTTATCAAATGTCTGGTCATCTCAGCTGTCTGCTCATTTTCAAGAACATGAATTTCAACCAAGCCTCCTATTTCCTGGCTCACCTGTTGATACTGTTCGTATATTTGTTCCCACTCAAAGCTCATGATGAACTGCAATCCCCAGTGCTGGAGGTGGGCCTGGTGGAAAGTGTTTAGATCATGGAATAGGATCCCTCATGGCTTGGTGCTGTCTTCACAACAGTGAGTTCTCATGAGATCTGGTCATTTGAAAGTATGTGGTATTCTCCCCCACCCCTTGCTTACTCCTGCTTTTGCTATGGGGTGTGACTGCTCCCCACTTCGCCTTCTGCCATGATTGTACATTTCCTGAGGTATCCCTAGAAGCCAAGCATATGCCAGCACCATGTTTCCTGTAAAGCCTGCAGAACTGTGGGCTAATGAAACCTCTTTTCGTTATAAATTACCCAGTCTTGGGTATTTATAGCAATGCAAGAGTGGCCCAATACACCTATATCCATGCATTCACAAGCATCTGATGCTTCTAATTTCTGATTCTTAACCAATGTTCTTTACAAATAAACTTGGTTCTTGCCTTCATCCTCATTAGGCATTTAGCTTTCTCTAGCCTGCTAAGTCATTTACCATTTGTCTAACTGCTTTATGGCTTCCAAACTTTTATTGTATTTCTTGTCTGCTGTCATTTATGGTTTCATGTCTTTTATTCATTCTTTTAGTGATACATAGTGGGACAGAGATATAGGAAGTAAAGATAAATATATACATTCATCTGTCCTTTTCAACCAGAATTCACTTGATTGTTTTTCAAACCAGGAATTCTTAAGAGTCTGGTTTCAACAAAAGCACTGTCACCTTAAGCCTTTCCTTTCACAATCACTCTTTGATTTGCATTCAGTTTATATCACCTGCTCACACTAATCACTGGAACAGTGCTTTTCTTCAGATATAAAGAGAAATAAAGACATTAAAAGAAAAGAAAAACCTCAGTTTTCTCTTTACCCAAGAGGCTATTAGATGAAGTCAACTGTTTTTGGATGCTTTTTAAAGATCTGATCAATCTAACTCTCATCTTTGAGATATGATAATAATCAAATCATAAATTTAAAAAAAAAAGAGATGGTGGTTCATGCCTGTAATCCCAGCACTTTGGGAGGCTGAGCCAGGTGGATCACTTGAGGTCAAGAGTTCAAGACCAGCCTGGCCAACGTGGCAAAACTCTGACTCTACTAAAAATACAAAAATTAGCTGGGTGTGGTGGCCAACACCTGTAAACCCAGCTACTTGGGAGGCTGAGACAGGAGAATTGCTTGAACCCAGGAGGCAGAGGTTGCAGTGAGGTGAGATCATGCCACTGCATTCCAGCCTGGGCGACAAAGTGAGACTCCATCTAAAATAAAATAATAATTAAAAAAAAAAGAGATTAAAAACAAAACAGAGCTAAAATGTTCACATGCACTGTCACTTGAGGTCAAAGGCCAGCAGAGGAAAATACTGTAAAAGTCCAGGCATATTTTAATAGCTCTGTCCTTTATATTTTAGTCTGTTATAGGCTGGCAGGTTTTCCCTACATCTACCTAACAACTATGTACAAAACCTATCATTTGATCAGGTGGTAAGAACACACAAGGAAGAGTCTACCTTCCTTGGCTTGCTTTTGGATTTCCCAATATGCTGGTTAGCCTCACCAAGCCAGACAGGTTACAGAAAAACGAGTACATATGCTACAGGACAGCAGTTAACAAAAGGAAGCAAGTTGCATTTACTTCTCTTCTCCCAGATAATCCTTCAGAATACATGTGAAGACAAATGTGTATCTCTACCAGCACAAGGCATCTTATATACTTTGAAGGGTACTATTATATATACCAAAGAGAAATCTCAAGACTTCAGGGTCAACCCGAGGGCTTAAACACAAGTGATTATCCCTGATCCCACCCCAAATCCAACTTAAATACAAGAAAATAGATAAACAAACACATACATCTACAAAAAGAGACACAAGTGGATGGGAAATGTCCAAGATTTTCAGAAGATACAAGCATACAGAAGAATCATAACTGATTTAGCAGCACAGAGGAAGCTGAAACCTAAGCATCTGTAAGGGGAGGTGGGAGGGATGACAGGCAAAAACAGCTGATTTGTCCTATAAAACACCAGAAAGGCTCAGGAAGTGAGAGTACTGAGAATCATGAAGGCAGAGTGCAGTATGGGGTAGAAAATGAGGAAATTGGTTGAAGCTTTGCAGAGCAAGCAGTGAGACTGACAGACTCCACCCCTATTCTGGCAGCTAAGTGACAATCCCTTTGCCACCCCCACAAAAGAAGGAAGGTATACTCTTTGGAAAAAAATAAACCAGTAATTTTAAATTCAGCCAAGCCATCAATCAAGTATGAAGGGAGATACTTTCACACTTGGAAGTTTCAAGAAATTTCCTCCAATACACAAAGCAGGATAGGCTCCATCAAAATAAGAGAGTAAACCAAGAAAGCGGAAGACAAGGACATCAGAAAATAGAGACTCTAATTCGGGGAGATGGAGCCTAACATGAAGGGTGAAGAGGAAGGGAAGCCCCAGGATGCAAGCCATCTAGCAGATCTGGGGAGCAGAGCGGACTTGGGTAGGAGGAAAAGGGGTACGTCAGGACAAAAAGTAAGGGTGGGGCTGAGTCACAGAGACTAACTGATATTTTTGATCCTGACAAAAATTATATTATTGAGAGGCTGGTTGCTGTGTAGGTAAAGTTAACAAATATACGTAAAATAACTAGCAAATAAAAAGAGGCAATTATTAACTCCTGGAGCATGTTTTAAAAAGAAATGTAATCACAGTATACTACTTAGCTCAATGATGAAAAATATCATGGATGTTTGTACCAAGGTGTTAACTTGCGAGGAATTTAAATGTGGGCCCTATTTAAAACGAACAGAATTACACACATCTTTTAATTAAGTACTTATAATGAAAAAAGGAGCAGGATCTTGTTTTGTGACTCCATAAAACTACCTTACCCACATAAAGAAAGGAGGAGAAGGGTTAAAGAAAATGTTGCAAAAGCTGAGGCCTGCTGCTTATAAAAGGGAATTTGTCCCCATCAGGAAGATTTCACGGTCATGGCTGTTTCCGGCCCAGGAACATTTTGTGTCCTCTGATGGGACAACATGAGCATTAGCAGCAACAGGAAATCAGCTCTAATTGACTCCTGAGTCTTGTAGCTCTGTTGTTAGGGGCTCAATGTCTGTGCTTCCTCTGTATTCATATGTTGAAGCCCTAACCCCCAATGTGATAGCATCTGTGGTGGGGCCTCTGGGAGATAATTAGGTTTAGAGAGGTCAGGAGGGTGGAGGTCCCTCAATGGGATTAGTGCCCTTCTGTGGAGAGGAAGAGACCAGAGTTCCCTTTTGTCATGTGAGGACACAGCATGAAGATGGCCATCAGCAAGCCACAGGAAGAGGGCCCTCACCAGACACTCAATCTGCTAGCGCCTTGATCTTAGACTCCCCAGCCTCCAGAACTGTGAGAAATAAATTCTTGTTGTTTAAGTCACACAGTCAGTGGTATTCTGTGATGACAGCCTGAGCTGACTAGGACCCTCTGCCTAGGAAAAGAAGGCTGCAGAGCACCCCCGCGGATGGCACCACTCAGGCTGTTGAACGGTTCCGTGTCTGAAAATAGGCAGTTATTAGAGAAGGCCTGTCTCCTAGCCCGGGAACAACCACTGAAACTCCAGAGCCCAAAAGCATGGAATGAGACCTTGGCTAATCCTTTTGCCAGCTTTTTCCACGTCTAAAATTTCGCACTTGGTTCCTAAACAGAGGACTGCAACATTTTACTGACTGACCTTTCAGCTATCAGCCACGGGTTGAAGGAACCTATAGCCTCATGAGACAGGACCCGAAGGTACTGCTCAAAACGACTGCAGTAGTCACCAACGCTGTGACGCATACCCGCTGGGACAAAGAGGCAAGCTTGGCCTTCTTTCTGTTGAGAATCTTCTGCAAGGGAGAGAAGGGGAGCCTCTCTTTTCTCTGATCCCTCCTCTGTTCCCACACTTTCATCCAGGGAACTGAGAACAAAGAAAATGATGAAAGCATTCACAATCATCTGTAAGCAAGGCTAAATAAACTGTTAATTTACCCTCATGGTTTGATAGCCAAAGGCTCATCTTGATTTCTCTTTCTCACACTGAACAAAACTCAACATCCTAACACCATACATTGCTTCCCCTTTTCACTGAACCAACCCTTACCACCGTGGGAATACCTGTCCCTTAGACAACAGCATTCTTAAAGCAAATCGTTCAGTAAATATCAGTACAACCCACATGTACTGACGTGATGCTTTCTACATTAAAAAAACAGCTAAGTGTTACTGAATATGGAAAAGCTCCTTAAGATGCAACACGCTCAATGCCCATCTTATAAACATGCTATTTACTCAGCCATCTTGGTGTTTGGCAAGATCTTGCTCAAAGGAAGAATCTCTCTCTGTCTTATGGGAACCGAAGGAATTCAAAATTTAATAACATCAAAGGTAACCAACTAGAATGAAATCAGAAAGTATCTTTGCCACTTACTTGCCATTACAGGGCCTTTCTAACATGATGCTCACGGCTGGATCCTTGCGATCCACTGTCTTCATGATTCTGATTGGATGAGGAGACAGAGGCTTTTCACTTACTGCTGAGATTTTTTGGTCTAGAAAAGGAAGGTCATAAAATGACTGCATATAAAGAATAGCTGGTGTCCATTTTAGAGCTTTCCTAGTGGCCAAGAACCTGACAGCAAGTTACACGGACAGCTCTTAAGCACAATAGGGTTGACTAGCAGTGCAATGGGTAAATGTTTGTTTTAAATGCAAAGGTGGATTTACATGTTACAAAGAAACCAATGAGGAATAAGTTTTAAGAAATAATGAACTTGCTCTGAGGAAGCTTTCTTAAGGAGGTCTATGCAAAGCCCCTGGCTACATGGCTTCCATTAGGACCCAGCCACTCACTCAAGGAGTCTTAGCAATTGGGTTTTTTAACCTTTAAATGCTTTGATTACTGAAGAAGAAGGGGAAAAAAACCACTCACACCTGAACACTTAATTAGTTGATTTAATTTGTCTCTGGGCAATGCTGAAAAAATCTGCATGATGATAGTCAAAACATTAATTTATTAACTATAACTTGCAGGCTTGACAGCTCTTCTGAGTTTCAGATTATTTATAATTTTAAATGTATTTCAAGTGTAGGAAGAAAATTTGTCCTCTTAAGTAGGGAGCATCTATATGTCAAGCGACTCAGCTCACATTTATATGCTTATAATTTTCTGCTGTCAGACAGAAGTACTACATAAGTCAGTTTTTGTAAAACTATGACTGAAAGTGCAATCAAATTTTCAACTGCTCTCAGAGGAGGTAAGAGATATAGACACTGCACAACATAAAGATCACTTTAAATTAGGTTTTGTGATGCAATTAAACAATCAGAACAAGCAGAAACGGGATTCTTCCTATGACTCCATGATTCCAGAACGTGTCCAAAACCTCATTTCAGTTCTTAGTGTCCTAGAGAGATCCTTTAAAATGCATACCTAGACACTCACAGATAGTGACTAATAATTTAAATCATCCTTGAAAACAGAGAACATGAAGTATTCTGCAAGACTGTCTTCTACGTGATGCAACCCAACTTTGTGGCCAGTGGCCAAACCACCAGGGAAACAACTGCCCTCCAACATTTACCTTTCCTCTGCTTCCACACAGAAAGATGCTAAAATGCCCACAGACTGACTAAACAATGACGAAAAGGGCCCTTGCCGTGCCAGCCCTGTTCTAGGCACAGTGGGGAATACACAATGACAAACTCTCTGGTCCCAAATAATCTGTGGCTTAGTTGAGAGAGATAAGACACCTTCACTAACACCTTGAACACATAGTAGGACATGCCAGAAAGTGCTATGGGCAGTCACAGGCCAGGAAGGCAGCTGAGTTCCAGTGCAGAGGCACCAGGGAAAGCACAGGCCAGTAGGATAACAGAGCCTGGCTTGAAGAACAGCTCGACTATTATGTGAGGATGAAAATGGAGGCTGGAGGAGGACTGAGGGGAAGAGAGAGCAACAGGAGCAAAACACATAGCACTTGAAAACAGAGAACACACAAAAGGAACACATCAGTGTTTTGTTTAAATGGCTCATCTTTTGGTCAAAATATGACAGGGAGAGTACTTTTTCTAACACAAAACCTCAAAGTCATATTTTACATAATTAAATGTGATACAGGCTGCTGTGGTAAATCTTCTATGCCCAATTTCCTTTTGTCTTCATAAGGGTAGAACTCATGGTGCTTACATTCCTGTAGAGGTAATGTTTAGCCATACTTTCTTCTCCTCCTTTCCTTGAGAAAGGCAGGAACTGACAAACATGAGTCAAACAGAATTTGAGTAATGCTTCCCAGCCAAAGTGGGGATAGTAACGTAGTGATTGCAGCCCAAATACGTATGCATAAATTTTGAAAAGCAGAAAAGCAAAAATCTTTTCAGTAAACGGAACTACAACAAATGGACATCCATTAGGAAAAAACAAAATTAACCCCAACCTCTACCACAAATCACAGGGAAACTTATATGCAAGATGCATCATAGACCTACACATAAAATTAAAACCATAAAGCCTCTGGAAGAAAATAAAAGAATCTCTTCTCCATTTCGGAGTAGGTAAAGGTTTCTTAGGTCATAGAAAGCAAACACCACTCAAAAAAAATTGATAAGTTAAACATTTTCAAAATTAAAACTGTCTGCTCACAATAAAACATTTTTGGAAATAAGCAGCTGAGCCACAAATGGGAAAAAAATTTTTGAAAAGCCTCTGAGTAAACTGGTGGCTGCCGGGGTGGGGGAAAGAAGAATGGGGAGTGATGAAAATGTTCTAGAATTAGTTGTACAACTATGTGAACATATTAAAAACTAAAGAATTGTACAGTTTTAAAAAGGTTTAAGTATTTACATACTTAAAAAAATTAAGTACGTAAATTACCTCTTTAAAATTATTTTTAAAAAACAAAAAACCAAACAAAAACATGTATCTGAAAAAGAACTTGGGCTGGGTGTGGTGGCTCACGCCTGTAATCCCAGCACTTTGGGAGGCTGAGGTGGGTGGATCATGACGTCAGGAGTTCAAGATCAGCCTGGCCAAGATGGTGAAACCCCCTCCACTAAAAATACAAAAATTAGCCAGGTGTGGTGGTGGGTGCCTATAATCCCAGCTACTCAGGAGGCTGAGGCAGGAGAATCACTTCAACGCAGGAGGCAGAGGTTGCAGTGAACCAAGATCACACCACTGCACTCTAGCCTGGGCGACAGAGCAAGACTCAGTCACAAAAAAAAAAAAAAAGAAAATAACTTGTGCCCAGAATACATAAAGAAGTTCTATGACTCAAAAAGACAAGCAACTCAAAAAAAAAAAAAATTGACAAAAGATTTTGGATGCTTCACAAGAGAAGATATACAAATGCCTAATAATCACTTAAAAAGAGCCAGGCGCAGTGGCTCACGCCTGGAATCCTAGCACTTTAGGAGGCCGAGGTGGGTAGGTCACCTGAGGGCAGGAGTTCGAGACCAGCCTGGCCAACATGGCAAAACCCTGTCTCTACTAACAATAAAAAAATTAGCTGGGGGTGGTGGCGCACACCTGTAATCCCAGCTACTTATGAGCTAAGACAACAAGAATTGCTTGAACCCGAGAGCTGGAGGTTGTGATGAGCCAAGACTGCACCACTGCACTCCAGCCTGGGCGACAGAGTAAAATTGTGTCTTTAAAAAAAAAATCACTTGAAAAGGTTCTAAATATCATTATTCACCTTTACCAGGATGGTTACTTTAAAAAGTCTGATGACACCAAATGTTGGCAAGGATGTTGGAAACAGGAGCAAGGCCACTTTGGAGTAGATTTGTCAATCTTTTATAAAGTTAAACACAAACTAATCTTAAGATCTGGCAGGTTTACTATTAGGTATTCATCCAAGAGAAAAACTTAACATACACACAAAGATTATACACACGTATACATTTATAGCAGATTTATTCCTAATAGCCCAAAATTTAGGAGCTGAAAGAAACAAGGAATAGATTCTTCCCTGGAGCCTCTAGTGTGAACTTGCCAGTACCTGATTTCAATCCTTTAAGACTCACTTCAGACTACTGACACCCCAGAACTGCAGGAGCATAAATATATGCTTTAAGCCACTAAATATGTAGCTTAAACTTGTTACAAACTTAAATTGGTTAATAACAGCAACAGGAAATAAGCAACATAGATAAATCTATACAACACTATGGTGAATGAAAGAAGTCTAGGGAAAAGAGTACATACGGTATGACTGCATTTATATGAAACTCTAGACAATCAAAGCTAACTAAGAAAGCACAACGGTTGTCTATGTGGTGGGCGGCGGGACACGAGGGAACTTTCCAAGGTGATATGTTCTATATCTTGATAGGGGTTTGCATAACAGACATATATCCAGTTGTCAAAAACCAGCAAATGGCACAGTTAGGATCTGTGCATTTTATCACTGTAAATTTTATCTCAGAAAAAAAGCCATAAGTAAATATTAAACTCCAGTTGATAATAGGTATGCTGAATATTTAGGGGTAAAGTGTGCTGACATCTGCAACTTTGAAATGCAAAGATAAGAAGAATTGATGGATGGATAGAGGGATAAACAGATATGTGACAAAGCAAAGAGAATGAAATGTTAACTGTAGAATCTAGAAGGGGAGTATATGAGTGCTTATTATATAATTTTTTCTATTTTCCGTATGTTTGAAATTTTTCAGAATAAAATGTTAGAGGAAGCCTGGGGGAAACACTCACCATTGTTTTTTTCCTGCATCCAAAGACGAGGATCAGCATATACGATTTTATGATATCTCTGACGAACTGACTCCTGGTATTTCTTTTTTTTAAAAAAAAAGTTTAATATAGGAGAAAAAAATGAGTTTCATTACAAAGCACAACTAGTAAAGATGTAAAAGTTCAGCAGACACAACTGATACGAAGATATTGTCAGAAATGGGCATCTGTCAGGCCAGGAAGTAATTGGTTCATGAGAAGAAGTCTAAAATAAAATAAAGCAATGAACATAAATGCAATCTAGACCAGCACTGTCCACTAGAAGCTGCTGCAGTGAAGGAAATGTTCTATATGTGCCCTGTCCAATACATCAGCCACTAACTATTGACTACTTAGAGTGTGTTTAATCTTAATTAATTTACATTTTAATAAGCACCTGTGGCTAGTGGCTACTGTTTTGGACATCCCAGGCCTATACAACTGTCACCAAGGGGAAATTTCAAGACTGGGGTAAACTGCATACCTTTAAACTTTCAAAAACCAAAAAAAAAAAAATTGTTTTCCCTATAATGTCTCTATTTATCAGCAAAGCAGAAATTAGAGTTAATATGATACAGTTAAAAAGAAAATGCTGAATTGAGAGTCAGGAGACCTGGATTCCTATTTTGGCTCTGCCAGGATTTCTTTGTGACCTTGGTCGTGTCACTCACTTCCTTATTATACCTCAATCTCCTGCACTGAACAATCCATGGGTTAGGCTGGGTGAAGCAGCATCACAGAAATTGAAGAAGATAAAATTATCTATGATTTGATAGGATCACACACTAACAGGGAAGAGGAGGCAAACTGAATAGTACTCACAGGCTGACAGATGCAAAAGCCTATGATGCCATTTGTGGGCCCAGGCCCTGGTCTCAGTGTTTTTGGAATGACACATCGGTGATAGCAAGAGTAATAATGGTTACTTACTAGATTACATGGCAAGTAGTGTGCTGAATACTTTCTGCCTCATTTTATCCTTAAACTCCCTACTTAGCAGAGGGGTTGACTACACCAAGGTCATGCACTTAGTTGGCAATAGAGCAGGGATTTAAAACTGGGGACTGTGTGACTATGACGTATGAAGCTGCAGAGACCAGCCCCTAGCGGTGAGCAAGACCCGGAGCCCCAGACCTTACTTCCATTTCTTCCATTCGGCGCATCATGATCTCCAGATCTAGACTATCTTTGCTGTCCTCAATGGTGGCTAAGGTTTCAGATCCCAAGATCTTAGCATGAGTCATAGCCCAGAGCTCACAGGCAGAATCTTCCAAAAAATCATCAAGCTGATGAATGTTGTTGGATTCAGAATCAACAGCTGTAACCTACAAGATATGGGGAGAGGGGAGACATGGGGTGGATTAGGGGTGGGAAGGTGTTGTAACAAAAACAGAAACATTTAAAAATTACTGCTAACCGGCTGGGCGCGGTGGCTCACACCTGTAATCCCAGCACTTTGGGAGGCCAATGTGGGCGGATCACAAGGTCAAGAGATTGAGACCATCCTGGCCAACATGGTGAAACCCCGTCTCTACTAAAAATACAAAAAATAGCCGGGCATGGTGGCACGTGCCTGTGGTCCCAGCTACTCGGGAGGCTGAGGTGGAAGAATCGCTTGAACCCAGGAGGTGGAGGTTGCAGTGAGCCGAGATTGCGCCACTGCACTCCAGCCTGGCGACAGAGCAAGACTCCGTCTCAAAAAAAAAAAATTACTGCTAATCATAATAAACCAACAACATACAGATTCAAATGGCAGAGTTTCTATGAGAAAACAAAATTCTAAGTCAGTAAGTATCAAAAGCAATAACATCAAAACAATTTTTATCACAGTCATTTAAATGATAGCATTAACCAAGTAATACCATTACTGTCCACGTAAATTATCACTATCATCTGTTCTGCCAGTTGGTGGAACAAATATCTTCCTTTTGCTGCGTTCAGGAGAATGTCCAACAGCTTACAAGTCACACATTTCAAAGGATGTAACTACTCTCTTTTGGTGCAGTGCTTTTGTGAAAACGTCTGTTCACATGACATCACAAAGTTCAGGATTCTTTGTCTTTGAAACTCTGAACCTATAATCCACTTTCCAGTTTCCAAAAAGCACTTTCCAGTTTCCAAAGCAATTTTACATGCATTGTATTTCTCTTGATTTGAATACATGTTTATAATCTGCCCTGAAAGAGGCTTTTGCAAAGAATGTTTGCTGTGGGAATTAATTGTATCAGGCAATAGAATGAAATATTTCTAGAATTAAATTCTGGTTCTCCCCACTCCTAAGCTGGAAACTTTGGGCAAGTTTATTTGACCTCTCTGGGCCTCATTCCTTTTATCTGTAATATGGAAATACTCTTATATATCAGAGCTGTAGGGATTTCATAAGAGCTTGCACGTTGAGACACTTAGCATAGTGCTTGGCATGAAATAAGACACTCAATGAATGGTTGCAGCTATGGCAATTTAAGAAACCTTTAATGATTCACAGAAGAAAATATATTAATGGCCAATAAAGATAATAAAAAATGTCCAACCTTAATCAAAGTTAAAGAAATAAAAATTAAACTGAATAACCAGTATAATAAAATTACAAAAAATCGAGACAACCAATAATGCTTGCATGCATGTATTTTCCATCTATAAAGAATAGAACACCAATAATACTATGTGCCATTAAAAAAGATAAGGAAGGTCTCAGTGCAATGATACAGAAAGAGCGTAAAAGTATATTATAAATAAAGAAGCAGAGTATAGAACAGCAGATGGCACCTGCTTATGGGGAGGTGTAACTTTTCATATACTTCTTCTGAATTATTTAAATTTTTAGCCATGTGCATGTATAACTTTTAATTCTAAAAGAACTCATACATTTTGGACAAATATATTTAATGTGCATGTTTAGTTAATGACAACAGTAGCAGCAACAGACAGATATGTTATAATGGTACCTTTACAAGAGCTTTTTCCTGATATCAGAGATAATCTTGTCTATAAGTAAATCTACGGAGAGCTGTATTTTACTTGCCAATGTCTCCTCCATTTTAAAGATGAGAATACTGAGAGAATCTGTGTTCAAGGTCTCCCAGCTCTTTTATAAATTAACATAGTAAAAACAATTTTCTACTTCATGCCAATTTTATGAGTTTGTCTGCTTTTGTTTGTTTTCATTCAGTTCTTTGTAAACATTGACTCTTGATGGTGCTGCCTGGAATACTCTGCAATGATGTTGCTATTTAACAACAGCCCAGAATTCTAAATACTACATAGAGTTACTTTTCTGTTTCAAAAAATTGTGTTAAACATCAGGTAATGCCACAAAGTAATTCTAATATATAAGGCTGATCATTCCTAGTATACTCAAACATGTCTATTTCACTGCCAGCATTCATCATCACTTCATTTTCCTTTCATATTATAGTGCAGGATGGAGTTGCCTCTCCAGGTTAAATGTTAGCCTCATTATTCCTCTAGGAAAAAAAAAAAAAACATATATATATATAAATTTAGTGGCTAAGCTGCAAAAAACACAAAGCCGTAACACACCAGAATTTTTAATGACCAAATGTAGGCTTTTAGCTTTCAGTCTTAGAAGTCTCATTTCACATCAGATTATGTCATAAAACCTCGGTACAATAAAGTTATAATCACAGAGATTATGAAAATATGTTACAGCTGAAATATTGTTTAATAATCAGAATAAGGATACATTCTTGAAATCTACCTTCTTCCTGCCCCTAAGGTCATTGGGTTGATGGAACTTCATTCCAATTTCCTTCTGCTCTGAAGCCTAGGAAGGAAGTTGGAATGAAGCTTCCTTTCCTTGCTCTGGGCAATTAAAGAAATAAATGTCTCTCCAAGCTCCAGAAATATTAAATGAATGCAACTTGCACCTTCCGCTCCACAGCTCTAAGCCTAGGCAAGGTAGAAACATTTCCACAAATATAAAAACAGGTCCTCCAGAGGAAGCATACAGAGTGGACAACAATAAAACATGTTTTGATTTTTCTCAAATCTTCTCATTTTTTTACTGGGTTACCTTTTTCTCTCTGCTAAGCCAGATACTGGTCACATATTAGGGACCCAAAACATGCTTGCCTAACAGTAAATATTAGGCCCCAAGTATAAAGAAAATTAGGACAGTAATGAGTGAAACTAGGCTGAATGAAAGGAAATGAGGGCAGCTATTCTGCCGCAAGCCATCGACATTCAGGGCCACACAGGGCACCTACACTCTGTTATTCAGAGGAGGGATAAACAGCCACTAACAGAAACCTGTGGTTGTAAGATTTCCGTGTGCTGTCTGCAAGGCTGACCTAAGTCATAATACTAAATATACACTGAAAGAATTAGCATGCCAAATGTGGAAAATAATATTCATACTTATTGAGTAGGATAATCTAGTGTTTGCAAAGTACTCTGTATATCATTTTTGTTACAACTGAAGACGTTATCAAGCAATAATACCAGAATGCCAACACCACACAACACATACCTCCTGTGCAGGCTGGGCTGTTGTGTTGACTGATGAACCATCCTTCACGTGAGTATTTGCTTCTGTAGTAGAACTGACTCTCTAGTAAAAGAGACAAATACATTCATGGAGTATAAAAACTTACAGCTCCTATTTGTACAAATGAATTCTACTACCAGAATAACTTGTGTGGAACTATTCGACAGCTTTAGCTGTATTAGGCTTCTGCAGCAATTCAAAGCACTTTGTCTTCATGGAAATAAATGCCATGTGTTGGTCTTGGCTTTCCAGTCTTTTTCTTCCCTCAACTCTGTAAACATTGTTAGAATAGCTGCATGCTTTTATGCCAGTTATTCAACCTCTCTGTTCCAGTTTCCTCAATGATAAAATGAGAAAGTTGAACTACTTGATTTCTTCTTCTTTTTTTTTTTTTTCTCAGCCACTCTACAGCTCAAGACTACTTGATTTCCAAGGGTCTTCCTAGTTCTATACTACTGATATCTCCATGGACTCTAATAAAATGTAACATTTCTCTAACTAAAAATAGAGAAGTTCAGGGGCCTGTTTAGGGACCTCAAATGTCATTCATTTCATTTAAATTTATAATATTCTTCTGTGGCCTCATCTAATCATACACACAAGATCATTTCTATTTACAGGGTGGATCTACAAGGTCTGGCTATAGAATTGAGCTCGCTGCTTATGGGAGGATGGCACAACCTCTTGGTAATACCATACGTAATTTCATCCTCAAGAAAGTACTGGATTGTTCACAGAAGCCGCTGTAACATCTCTCTCCTTTGGAAAAATAGAGCCCATCATTCCAAACCACTGAAAAAACACAGCATTCGAGTGAAAGATGTTAATGGAACACTAACTTCACCAACAGATCTATTTCATTAGGAACAAGGATTACTATCTCAACTTGTTTCCCAAACTGAAATCTCAACTTTCTCAATGTAGGACTTTCCCCTTATCCCTTTATCTCTATCCCTTCTCCATGACGGAGGGCATGTCAGTAGTGTGTGGTGGTCCGGGGGTATCTTCCAGCTGCCACAGAGACATTTGGTCCTATAAAGGATCAGTGAGACCTCTTGTAACAACTCTTTTTAAATCTAGAACTTCCAAAAAGCAAAGAAATGAAATGAACTAGATTACCTGGACCTTGACCAAAAGAGGCTTCAAACGATCCAGAACTGCCTCCTCTACCTTGTCTGCTAACTGGGTGGCAGAAACACTATTTAGAAATAAAATTGAAAATTAAAATCAAAGGCAATAAAATATCCTATTTTGCATATTTATTTACCACTCCAGGTGAAGGGAAACAGAATGATTATAAAAACCACAAGCTTCTCTAACCCTTAACGACCATACCAATTATCCTGGGGATCTTGTGAAAACGTAGATTCCAATTCACTTGGTCTGAGTAAGGCCTGAGAGTCTGCATTTCCAACAAGCTCCTAGGTGATGTGGCAGAGCTGGCCTTGGGCCTTACTTTATGCACAAGGATTTTGGTAACATCTGAAGTGTGAGGCACTGAGTACCCTTTAAAAAAATAATGGTTGCCATTAACAGCTAAGGAGGATAGTAAACTGAACAAAAGAAACTAATTTTGTTCCCTCTCCAAATCCCACTGAAACAAGGGGAGTTAGCTTTACACCCACAAAAACAAGGAGGAAAAAAAAAGGTGCTGGAAACAAAGGACAAAATGATAACTAACTTAGCTGATCTGAGGAAGTTGACTTCTAAGGCCAGTAATGGGAAAAACTAGAACCCACACAATTTGTACTGCTGACTTAACCAGGCACACAACTGGTAGTACCAGGTACATCTAGGCCTAGGCTAAGCTGGGAGGGGGTGGTGTAAAAATTGACAAGAGCCAAATGATGTTTGAGAAATTAAGACTCCTAGATCCCTTTCCCTGGTTCACACAACTACACAGCCACCTCTTTCTAACTCTAAGAGAAGTCTGATTGCTCAATCTCTGTGTGAGGGTCTTTTGACTAGGGGCAGCCAATCACAGCTGAGGCTGTAGGTATCATACTGAAAAGAGGTGGGGGTCAGGTATGCATGCTGAATGCTGTGTCATTAGACCCACAGTCCTCTTCCCAACTCGGCTCCTAGGATAGCAACATCCTGATCCCTACTCTCCGGGCCAAAGATCAGAAAACTTCTCTGGGCAGTCCGACCCAGGCCAAAGGAAAGACCTAAAGACCAACCTAAGTGTTCTTAACAAATGGTCCAGATGTTACTTTCATCAGATGGTGTTGGAATAGCTAGATACCCATGAAAGAAAATGAATTTTGATCAGTATTTCATCTCATACACAAAAAATTAATTCTAAATGGATCACAGACATAAGAATAAATGCTAAAACTATCAAGCACTTAAAAGAAAACATAAGAGAAAATCCTTGAGACCCTAACATAGGCAATGATTTCTTAGATAGTTCCCCAAAAATGACTAACCAGAGAAGAAAAATTGACAAACTGGTCTTAATCAGGATTTAAAACTTTTAGTTATCAAAAGACACCATTACGAAGACATATGGGTGAGCCATAGTACTGAGAGAAAGAATCTGCTGCACACATATCTGGCAAGAGGCTCATGTCCAGAAAATACAAAGAACTCAAATCAATACTTACAAAAAATTTTAATGGGCAAAAGACTTGAACAGACACTTCACAGTAAGCACTAGAAAAGGTGCCCAACGTCATTCATCTTCAAGGAAACACAAATTAAAACCACATGGAGACACCACCACGTTCTCACCAGAATCACTAAGAGACTGACAAGATCAATTGTTAGCAAGAACGTAAAACAACTAGAAATTAACTCCCATGCACTGCTGATGGCAGTATAAAATGTTACTACCGGCTGGACACGGTGGCTCCCGCCTGTAATCCCAGCACTTTGAGAGGCGAGAATGGCAGATCACGAGGTCAGGAGATCGAGACCATCCTGGCTAACACAGTGAAACCCCGTATCTACTAAAAATATAAAAAATTAGCCAGGTGTGGTGGTGCATGCTTGCAGTCCTAGCTACTCAGGAGGCCGAGACAGGAGAATCCCACGAACCCAGGAGCCAGAGGTTGCAGTTAGGTGAGATCGCACTGCAGTCCAGCCTGGACGACAGAGTGAGACTCCATCCCAGGAAAAAAAAAAAAAAAAAGTTACAACTCTGGAAAATGTATATGGCTGGTTTAATAAAATTAACTGCCAATCTATTACCCAGAAATTATACTCCTAGGTATTTACCCAAGAGAAATGAAATCATATTTCTTCAAAAAAGCCTTGTGGAAGAACGTCTGTAGCAACTTTAGTCATACTAACTATAAATGGGAAGACCCAAATGTCAATTACAAGAGAATGAACAAGCAGACTGTAGCATATTCACACAACGGAATACTACTCTGCACGAAAATGGATGAACTATACGGATACACATACAATGTGGATGACTCTCAAATATTTCTTGGGCAAAAGAAGCCAGATACAACAGAGCAGATCTTGATAATTCTGTTCATATAAAGTCTGAACAGGCAAAGCTACTTACAGTAAATCAAAGTAGCTGCCTCTGTGAGGGATGGAGGTGGGGTGGTGTGGAGTAGAGAACAACCAAAACGGACATGTGGGAACTTTCTAGGTTGAAGGACAGATTATTTATCTTGATTAAGGTTTTGGTTACCCAGGTATATACACTTGTCAAAATTCATTGAACTGTACCTTTAAGTTCTTTGCATTTTACTAGATGTAAATTATACCACAATGGAAACAATTATTTTAAAAAACTAAAATACGAATTCCAATCCATATGCACTGAGGTTTTGATCAGTAATCAGTCCTACATTTAAACATGAGAAGACAGCCAAGATTACTAGATATCTAAGGAAGGAAAGGAAAAGATTATGTAGGTCAAAAGGCAGGGGAAGGCAGGGGAAACATGTTAGTATACTCAAAATAGCACTGTATCTATGAAACAAGGATAGGAGACTACTAAGAGATATTTGGAGAATATAATAGAGCTCTCAACATTTTTAATTTTTAAATTTTAAACACTGTGGCAGAAATGACAAACTCAGTGGGTTAAATGTTAAAGATGGAGGAAATCTCTTACTGGGGCAGGGTAGGGGTGGAGGTAGAAGAGAGGAAAGACAGGAAAAGAGAGAAAGAAAATAGGAAAAAACAGATAAGAAAATCAGAGGACCAATCAAGGAAGTCCAACAGCAAAGAACAGGAGCTTCAGAAAGAGAGAATAGAGAAAACAGAGGCAGGAAAAAAAAAAAAAAGCAAGAAAACTTCTCAGAACTAAAGGAAATAAACTGCCTGACTGAAAAGGTCTACTGATGAATGAAAATACACCCATAGTAAGTCCTATCATCATGATTTTGAGCTACCCGGAGGAGAAAACAGAGTCTGTAAGCCTCTAGAGACGGATAAAAAGCAATTTTGATTTCTCATTGGAAATGCTCAGATTTTTGCTTCTGAAGAGGTTGAAAAAATATACTTTCCCCTATTCTTCCTGTTAATTACAACTAAGATTCCTGGACATTAAATATACGTACTCATGAGAGGACTTGGAAAGGAGTAGAGAAGGCACACCAGCTAGGAACACTGGGACCAAAAGAATGACAGGGCAGCAAGTTCTCTGGGATTTCTCTTTGCCTCATATATCCCAGAGTAGGTACTGGAGAAGCCAGCAACCCAGAAACACCAACACACACAGACGAAAAAGAAGTCTCCAGTGCAAATAAAGTCTGCTCTCTCTAGCAACAGGACCAAGAAAGGGGCAGCCTAGAAAGATGGAAAACAGAAAATAACTGCCCTACTACAGCCGAACACTGCAGAAAAACCCACAGCCGCATGCCACAAACAAGCACATGAAAAGACGTTCAGATGCCACGATACACCCATCAGAATGCCTGAAAGAAAGCACAGGAAACCATCACGTGCTGGCAAAAATGCAGAACAACTGGATCCCTCAAACGCTGCTGGTGGGAACAGACAGAGCCACTCTGGCAAATGGTATGGCAGTTTGGAACAAAACGAAACAAAACATACCACTAGCATACAACCCAGCAACTGCCCTCTGGGCATTTATCCCAGAAAAAAAGGAAAACTTATGTTCACACAGATACTTGTACACAACTGTTTATAGAAACTGGACATAACAGCCACAAACTGTAAACAACTCAGATGTTCTTTTTTTTTTTTTTTTTTTTGAGACAGGGTCTTGCTCTGTTGCCCAGGCTGGAGTGCAGTGGCATGATCATGGCTCACTGCAGCCTCGACTTCACAGGCTCAAAGGATTCTCCCACTTCAGCCTATTGAATAGCTGAGACCACAGGCTCAGATGTTCTTGAAGGGGTAAATGGTTAAACAAACTATGGTTTGTTTGCATCCACACCATGGAATACTACTCAGCAACAAAAAGGGATGAACTACTGATACATGTGATGAGCTCAATGAATTTCCAGAGAATGATGTCGAGAAAAGAAATCCCAAAAAGTTATATACTATATAATTCCATTTACAATAAGACTCTTGAAATAACAAAATGATAGACAGGGAGAGTAGATAAGTGGTTGCCAAGAGTCATTTAGCCAAGCAGTGAATGGGGGCAGGAGAGAAGGGGGTGTGGCTACAAAAGGGCAGCATGAAGGATCCTCTCGGGTGGGAATGTTCTGTATTTTGACTACACCAATGTTAATATCCTGGTTGTAGTACTGTACTGTAGTTTCCCAAGAGGCTACCATTTGGGGAAATTGGGTTTTTGTGTGACTCTATAATTACCTCACATTAAGTAGTTTAGTTTAAAAATTTCCAATAAAAATAATCTTCTACACCCAGTAAAGCTACCAGCAAATATGAGATTAGTACAGTTTACCAGCAAATAAAGACATTTTCAGACTTGAAAGGTGTGAAAGGATTTACTTCCCATTCATCTTTTTTCAAGAAGCTAAATTAAGTAGGGTACGGTGGCCCATGCCTAACCCCAGCATTCTGGGAGGCCAAGGTGGGAGGATCACTTGAGCCCAGGAGTTCAAGACTAGCCTGGGCAACACAGTGAGATCCTGTTCCCAATTAAAAAAAAAAGAAGAAGAAGCTAAATTAGCATGTGTTCCATCAAAACAACCAAGCAAACTGAAGAAGATTACAACACAATATGGGAAATGGGAGATCTAAGCCTAGATTCCTGGCTTGTCTTACCCTTTTGCTGATGAAGTTTCTGCTCTTCCCTCCATGATCTGCTGCCTGCTAAGGATACTCATTTCATCCCCACAGAAGCTGATCAGAAAGATCTGAGAAGCAGTGTGTTACAAGACAGCCCCTCTCCTGACGAGGCTTCTTCCCGAAGTCCAGTGGACCCGGCTCACCTACAGCCCCTCCAGATGCAGGATGCCCTATGTGTGCCAGGACTCACTTGGGACCCTGCTCAGTGACCTCCTGAGTGGGGCACCTACAAACTCTCATGAAAGCACAAGTCAGATTGAGATCCAGACTGTTCAACCAGTCTTCCCCTAGGAGTCTTCAGATGATACCACCACCAACAATGCCCTTGCCAATTTCAGCTAGATTTATGCCTGTTTCTCAGTTTTCAAAATTAAACAAGATATTGCTAGGGATACACACATAGAAGACAGATTTATGAAGAAGAGTAATGAAAAGAATCAGGACAGTGGCTGCCGCTGGGGGGAAAGGGATGCAACCGAGGAGGGACACACTGGAAACTTCTGTAGTAGCGGCAATGGTTGATTTCGTGGCTTACGATGGTGGTACATGCAGGTTCATTCTGTAATATTTTGGATTGTACATGTGCATTTAGTATGTTCTTCTATATGTATGATACGTTTAATTTTTTAAAACACACAGAGAAATAAATGGGGCACAGAGGATTAAGCTTTTGCTATATGGCCCAAAGGACAAGTGGGTAAGAGTCGCAGAGAATCAAATTTCAGCACAGCCTAAGGTCACACCTTCTTAGCTATAAATGACCATGAGATGCATTCCCTCAGACAGTAGTGACTATCCCATCACAAAGGGTGTGTGTAAATATACTGGACAGTTCCTTGATGGAGATAGCAGAGAGGAGCCAAAAGCATCAGTTGGGGGAAAAAGATCCTTCAGATCCCAAGATTCTGAAATTGTATGACTTGACAAAAAGTCTCGGCCCTCTAATGATATACCCACAGCCCTTCTAACCTGAGATGAACAATCCATCATGAATGGTGACAGAATGCACAGATGTCTCAATAAGTGTTCTGTTAATGTGACTACAGAGTGAATTATTATCAGAGTTGGAAAAATTGAGGCAATTGCAGCAGCAGCTGAACTAAATCTTTTAACAAGCTTCTTTATGCCTACAGTGCCTATAGCTTTGAAAACACTTAGGGAGTGAATAGAAAAAGGGAGCCGCATTTGAAAACCATAGCCTGCATTCAGACTGACATGTGAAACAAAAGTAGCTATATGTTGACTCGTATGAGCAGCACATGCATGTGCATCATACTAATCTTCTGATCTGAGAAGGACTGATATCTGGCTAGAGAAAAGTACTTTTGAGGGTAGTCCAAACAAATCAACATAAGACTCTGATCTTTCAGACAGAACTACAAAATTACAGATTTTGTTCAGTCCTCCTTCAAACTCCACACAAAAGAAACATTTCCTAGCAAAAAGTATGGTATAATATATAGGTAGACATAAAGGTATTCATTCACTCATGTAATGAAGTTAGGCCTTAACAGTCCAGGTTGGTTGTTAGGACTACCCAGATCAATTAGAACAGGCAAGCATCCATTATTCTTCCTAAGAAGCAATTAAGAAGCAAATACATACCTCAATTTTTGGAGTCTATCCATTTCTTCAGCTTTGAGAGCATTCAGTTCCTTTGCTCTTCTAGAAGTTTCAGCATCAAGCCAGTCAAGCCTAGAGAACAGTATCAAGAATCACCCCAACTCTCCTCAAAGCAGAGTCAGGACTCCCTTGAGCTCCAGTCTTGGCTCCCTGTAGGCTTCTTAGGTGACTTCACAGTCTTTTAAGGAGGCAGAAAGCCAATAAACGTAAGAAGTGTAGCTAGACCTAAACAACCTCTATTTATTGCTAATGTATAGAGATGCAGAATAGGCCTGCTTACCTTTTCCTACCTCAGGAACAAATTCTTACCTCTGTTTTTGCATGTTGTCAACTTCTTTGGCTTTTAATTCTTCTAGTTCCCTCAATCTTTTGGAAGTTTCAGCATCAAGCCAAGCGAGCCTAGCAGACAGTCAGAAGAGTCAAACCAATTCTGCCTCAACACTGCAGGGTGTCATTATCACAGAAATGGACCAGAAGTCACGACCCCTGCAGAGCACCAATCCTGGCTCTATTAAGGTACTCAGTAGGTAACATAACCTCTCAGTACCTGTAAGGCTCTCTAGAACGTGTTCCATGTGAAAACACTTTTATGCACAAAAGTACTCTGAGTTAGTGTACAACGCAGTAAGAACCTGTCTCAAAGGTTCTCAAGAAAACTAGCTATCACTTGTACTTAGGGTTTCTTATTAGACTCAAGCAAAACCCTTGCTGTATCTTCAAGTGAACCCCCAGGAGCCACATAGGCATAGTGAAGTCAAATAAAAACAAAAGGGAAAAGTTAACTGTGGACAACTCTGTTGTATATAAAAATACTTTGATTCTTTTGGTTTAGGATACATGAATATTGTCAAATTATTTAACGGACCGCTTTCATTTTTGCTTTCCCATAATTGCAAGAATAATTTCAGCCAAACGAATGTAGAGAAAGCTGTTTTCACTGCTCTCTTCCTATGGAATGTTCTCACCTCATCTCCCATATTGAAATCCTGCCTGTTCTTCAGGTCCTAGTTTAATTTCTATCTCAAACCATGAAGCCTAGACCTCTGCAGCAAGAAGCAACTTTCTCCCCTTTCTAAACTCTCTCAGTTCCTAGGTTACACGCCATGTTCTATCTTAAATTATAGCTAATGACATATCTTCTCTATGACTGTAAATAAGCAAGGGCTGGGATTATGGCCTATATGCCCTTTTTAAAGTCTCTATAGGGCTCATAACAGTGTCATATACAAAACTGATATATAATTGACACACATATAATTTATGAATGAATGACATAATAAAAAATACAGGAGCTCACTGTAAGCTATATAGTTTGACAAAAAAGTTTAATAAACTACATTTTATTTTATTAATAGCCTACATTTTAAATAACCAACTTTATACACGGAAAAGAGAAGAAAGGGTTGACTTCCAAGTCTATATAAAAGGAGCTTTTTAATTCTCAAAGATCTGAAAAATACCAGCACAAACCTGGCTGCCTCGTGCTCAACAGCACCTGTCAAGTGATTTTCCTCTTGAGTATCTTCTTGCTGGAGAGACTCTTTTGTGCCATCTCTGGGGCTAGATTTCACCTTTAGCCATGCAGCACTGCAAAAAATGGAAAAGCACCTTTGTCATCATTCACTCCGTGTCCAGTGACTCATCCAAGTAGATGCCAGCTCAGAGAAGATGACAGCATTAAATTAATGGTGATGTGTAGCCTGGGGTCCTAAAGTAGAAGCTGCATGTGAAGAAGAGTGAGATCCTCCAGCACTCAGGCTCAGTGTCAAAGGGGAGAAATTCTCCTTTGCTTCAAAGAAGCCATCAGGATTTTCAATGACAAACAGTGATCAATTACAGAACATTGCGTGAATGTCAACAAAACTGTTACAATATATAGATTTGGATCACTAATTACATTCCACAGTATAAGAAACTCTATATCTTTACAAGGCCAAACAGCACTGTGAGCCTAGAAGTCCCAACCACCGTCCCCTGCCAACCACACATGCACTCTAAAAGACAGTCCACTGTATATTTGGTTTGCAATACAAACCTCAATTGAGCTTACCAACTGAAGGTACATCTCTATATTAATACTTGTATACAAAAATACAGAAAACAGAATACAGTAATAAAAACCAAAAAAAAAGTGTATTATGAAATCAGAAGACCTGATTTGAGGTCTAGCTGTTAGATGAATAAGACATTAAATTCTCTAAACATTGTTTCTTTAACTTGAAAATGAGAATGGATAGATGAGCACAGCCATTCCTTCACATTCATTTGGAATCTTAGGGGCTTCTCTTCCACCGGGCTGCTCACCCTGACTTCTGATGGCTCCCAAAGACAGAACCCTCCAGTCACCTATCTTCTCCCTTGTTCTCCCCTGACATTACTGCTTTTTACTTCTTTCTTTTTTCTGTTCCACCTCCTGGTCCTTTCCATTGTGATTTCAAGAACTACTGTCTCATGGCAAATAAGCTCCCCTTTCTCTTCAACCAATTCCCCCAAAGATTATTTCCACCTAACTGGACGCTGCTCCTCTTCTCTCTAGCCCTGTGAAATGGCAGCTTCTCTTTCTCCATGTGCTATGAATGAGGATGACAAGACAGTAACGTCAACATTATCCTAACTGCTCCCCACAGCTAAGACAGTATTGGTGACATCTACATGGTTTTACAGTTCACCATTATCTTGACGTAGAGTTAGAATTATTTAAAAATATTTATTTACTCAGAAAAGATTTACTGAATGCCTACTATACACCTAGCACTGGACATTCAAATATAAAAAAGAAAGTCCCTGGCCTCAAGTTTCTCAAATCAATTGGCAGAAGAGACAAGTGAAGCGAAGCCCATCATCTTCCATACAATGACACATGTCCTGGGTGTTGGGGTGGGCCATGGAAAGTTGTTCCAACCACAGTCAGGAAGAAGGAGGAACCAACAAGCTTCTGGACAAAGACTTCTCACGTATGAGTTACCCAAAAAAGCATTTCTTCTTAATGGAAAAAATTAAGGCTACTACTTCATTTGCTCCTTATGAGCTATAGGTCACCTTTGATATGTGGAGGGAAAACAGAATCACATAAACAAACGGTCCTTTGAGTTTTCACATACCATTTAGGAGATGCTGGTGGGGATGTACGGTTTGGGGGTATCCATGGTGGCTTGCAGTCTTTCACAGGCTGCCGGTTCATTTTTAATCTGGATGAAACTGTTGTCTGCTGCACTCTGCTTTTAGTGTGAGGTTGGCTTTGTCTACTTCTTTCAGCTTTGTGGAGTCCCTGTGAGAGTAAGAATTATAAAGCCAACAAATTCAAAGAAACTATGGTTTCAACCTCTGACTCACTGAAACTCCAGGTTCTCTATGTTATTCGTGCATCCATTCAGTAAAACCTGAGTAGAAAGCACTGTGGTAGAAATTCGGAGGAGGGTGAAAATTACCTTGAAACAACCATGGTAGGGGGTGGGAGTGGAGTGTATAGAATTGGACTCCCTGGCTCTGCCTGACACCTTTAAACATATAAACTATATATAAAATATATTTTTATTTATTTACAACTTTTTTCCTAATTAAACAAAAAAAAAATCACCTCATTCCATATTGTGAAATTATTTTTCTATTTTCTTTTCTTTTCTATTTTTTTCAAGACAGGGTCTTGCTCTGTTGCCCACGCTGGAGTGCAGTGTCATGATCACAACTGACTGCAGCCTCAAACTCCTGGGCTCAAGCGATTCTCCTGCCTTAGTCTCCTGAGTAGCTGGGATCACAGGTGTGTGATATCATGCCTAATTTTTTATTTTTTGTAGCGCCAGGGTCTCATTGTGTTGCCCAGGCTGGTCTTGAACTCCTGGGCTCAAGTAATGTGTAAAACATTCTTAGTTAAAACACTTAACCTCTCTGAACCTTAGGTCTAAATAGAATGAATCTAGCTATTTAAAAAATGCTACAGAGAATGAGGCTCTGTCTCTGGAGAAGAGCACCCATCTGAATTCTTACAAGTTCAATCTTGACATCTCAATGACCCATGCCCCTCAATCGCCATAAAAGTTTGGGAAGAAATGGACTTGATCCTAATCCATTATCTGTCAATAACTTGTGTTAACTGCTAACTCTCCTTTTTTGGAGGTCACCTGAAAATAAACAGATTTGCTACAGAAGCCTTTGGGCAAGACCACCAAATGTCACTCATACAATAAAGGTGTTCAATTAGGAGGTGGTCTTTCGGCCAGTTTTCCACTGATAGGGCCATAGGTAAGTTTAAACAGAAGCCTAAAATATAACATAGTTTCAAACCAAGTTGTACCTTGCTGGCTCCCAAAGCCATATTAAAAAGCACTCAGCCTAGGATGCCCTTTTAATATTCAATATTTATCTTTAGCAGGAAGCAACTTTTTTTTTTTTTCTTTAAGACAGGGTCTTACTCTGTTGCCCAGGCTGGAGTACAGTGGCTCAATCATAGCTCACTACAGTCTCAAACTCCTGGGCTCAAGTGATCTCGCTGCCTCAGGCTCCCAAACAGCTGGGACTGCAGGCATTAGTTACCACATCCGACTAATTTTCTTTTTAATTTTGTTTTTAGTTGAGATGGGGTCTCACTATGCTGTTGCCCAGGCTGATCTTTAACTCCTGGCCTCAAGCAATCCTCTCACTTCCCAAAGTGCTGGGATGAGAGGTGTGAGCCACCACACCTGGCAGGAATGAGATCTTAATCCCCTCAAATCTCACACTTCCAAACCAGAAGCAGAAAAATAAAAACCTGAATTTTAACATCTCCTGCCCAATTAGTTACTGGTATCATATTAGTTAGAATCTTACCAAACTAGGAATAGAAAGAATTCTCTATTCTAGTAACAATATTTAAAATTGTTATTTTGTTGTTGTTGTTAAAATACATAAATGACTTAAACAGCCAGATTCAAGGACTCCAGCATCCAACTGCCTGAGAACTGGCTCCACTGCATACCAGCTTATGTGACCTTGACAATGTCAGATTAATATAAATGGGCCAAAAGAAAGGAATGGTTTCATACTTGCTGCCTTGCTGGTGCCAGAGTATCTTTCTTCCTAAATGGCACTTTCTCAGTCATAGGCTTCTTTTGCACTGCTTTTGTTTTTGCCACGGCTAACGCCTCGTCTTTGAAGCTTGCACTTTGGTCTAGGATAAATGGTCCTTCTTCCGGAAGGATATCCGCATCTAATACATCAAGCTCACTCTGCAACCTCTGGGTCTCCGGAAGCTCCGTTTCAAGCTGATACTTATCTACATGGAGATTTTTGAAGAACAAACTGAGGAAAATGCTATTCAAATCAAACTGCTGCGAATGATTATCTATACACAGATAAGCTCCAAATATCTATCCTAGCCCTGCTGAGAAGCAGATATTTGGTTGTTAACATTGTTCCTCCTCCTATGAATATTATTGCAGGTTTATAAGTAAAAACCTAGGTGTCACGGTTGACTCCCTGAATCTTCACTCTAATATTTACTCATTTACTTGGTCCCTTTGATCCTAATTCTAAAATAGCGCTTACATTTATTCCTGTCCTTCCTTCCCTTTTGCTATTACCCAAGGTCAGGCTTGCCATATCTTGTGACTAAAATAATAGTGTCTCCTAACTGACCCCCTGTTTATCTTCACACTGTCTCCTGGCTACCAAAATTTTTCTTCTCAAATGTAATATTTAAATGTCACTTCTATACTCAAAACCTTCAATGGCTCCTAATTTGATAGAGAATAAAGTCTGAACTCCATACAAGACATTCAACCTGCAATGGGAAAGGAAGCTATCTTTATTTGAAGATGAGACAACACAGAAAATCAAAGAGACTCCACAGACAAACTATTATAGCTGAGAAGAGGGGTCAGCAAGGTCTCTGGATATAAGAAGATGAACACATAAAATCAGTATTATCTCCACATATCAAAATAACTAATAGAAAATATAAGAGAAAAAAATCTCATTAACATTGACTACAGAAACTATAAGGCATGTTGGAAGAAATCTAATGAAAGAAGCATAAGGCTTTTACATAGGGAGGGGAGCACTACACACAGGGGTCTGTTGGGGGGGAAATAGGGGATGGACAGTGGGAGGTGGGGAGGTGGGGAGGTGGGGAGAGATAGCATGGGAAGAAAAGCCAGATATAGGTGAAGGGGAGGAATGCAGCAAATCACACTGCCACGTGTGTACCTATGCAAAAATCTTGCATGTTCTTCACATGTACCCCAAAACATAAAATACAATAAAAATTAAAAAAAATAATAAAAAATAAAAAAAATAAAAAAAATAAAAAAATAAAACATTTAAAAGGTAAAGGACATGAAAGAAAATCTAAATACATTGTTTTCATGAATGAACAGACTGTAATGATGTCAGTTCTCCCCGCCTAAGTAATCCATAATTTCAAATGCATATTCAATTAAATCTCTAACAGATTTTTTTTCATGGATCTAAACAAGTTGATCCTAAAATTCATACGAAGTATAAAATCCCCAATAGCACAAATAATTTTGAAGAACAGCCAACAAAGTGGGGAGTGGGTGGAGGCAGGAATCTTACTCTTGCAAAGACAAAGTCTTAGTGAGAAAGCTTTAAAGGCAGTGTGGGAGTGATGCAAACACAGGCAGAAATCAATGAAACATGATGGATGTGACAAAGGCAGCATGACACATCAGTGAGTATGAACTGGATTGTTCAAAAAACAGTGCTAAGATTACTAATATCCATAGAGAAAAAAATAAAACAGGATCCTTGCCTCACAATTGAACACTTAAATTCTACATGGAATGAAGACCTAAATGTGGAAAGAAAACCCTAAAGCTTTAATTAGAAAATACAGGAGACTATCAGTATGACTCAGGGGCAGAAGAGATTTTCTTAAGCTCAAATATAATACTGACATATTTCAACTTAATTGGACTAAACTACAACTTCCATCTGACAAAAGGACATCCTTAAAGTCAATAGACAAGCCAAAGTATGGAAGTAGATCTCTGCATATAATCAACATAGGATGAATATTTAGACTATATAAAGAACACCTACAAAACTATAAGACAAATAAACAATCCAATGGAGAAATAGGCAAAGGAAAGAAACTGGCAATTCAGACAGAAAATCTGAATTGTCAATAAAATATGAAAAGATGATTGAATTCACCTAAAATAAAACATATTCAAACAATGACATATCATTTTAAATCCATCAAAAGATGTGGAAAAATAAGTACTCTCACAGACTATCGGCGTAGCAGTAAATTCCCCAGCTGCTTTGGAAAGCAACCTGATTGCTCTAGCACAGTTGAAGATTTACATACACTGCAACCAAGCAATCTCAATCCTGAGTATACACTAAGCCTAGAGGAACTCTCTTATGTGCACAGAGGAAGCCAGGAACACAGGTATTCACTTCATCATTGTTTATAAAAGCAAAAAACTGGGAACAACCAAAATGACCATCAGTAAGAGCTGAAAAATAAACTATGGTATATTCATATAAGGGAAACCTACACAGCAGTAAAATCAATAAATGAGAATTCATGTATCAACATGAGAAAACCTTACAAACATAAGTGGGGGGTAAGCAAACTGCAAAATGATGCATACTATAAGATATTTACATAAAACAATACTATACATGGTTTATGGACAGATATACAAGCAGTACAAATATAAAAACGGAACAGGTCTAGAATATAATAACAATAGTAACTTCTAGTGAGGGAAAAAAAGAGAATGGAATGAGGAGAAAAATACAAAAGGAACCGCAACTGTACTGTCATCCCATTTCACTTTCCCCAGTTTCAGTTACCCTTCAGCAGCTCTGGGTCCAAAAATATTCAATGGGAAATTCTAGAAATAAACAATTCATAAGTTTTATTCTTTTTTTTACTTTTTTTTTTTTTTGAGACGGAGTCTCACTCTGTTGCCCAGGCTATGCAGTGGCATGATCTTGGCTCACTGAAACCTCTGCCTCCTAGGTTCAAGCAATTCTCCTGTCTCAGCCTCCCAAGTAGCTGGGACTATAGGCATGTGCCAACACATCCGGCTAATTTTTGTATTTTTAGTAAAGACGGGGTTTCACCATGTTGGCCAGGCTGGTCTCAAACGCCTGATGGCAAGTGATCCGCCCGCCTCAGCCTCCCAAGGTGCTGGGATTATAGGTGTGCACCACCACGCCTGGCTAATTTTTACATTTTTAGTAGAGACAGGGTTTCACCATGTTGGTCAGGCTGGTCTCGAACTCCTGACTTCATCATCTGCCCACCTCGGCCTCAAATCCCCAAAGTGCTGGGAGTACAGGTGTGAGCCACCATACGCAGCCCATAACTTTTAAACTGTGTATCCATGCTGTAGATGCTCTCTGCCTGCTAGTCACCTAGTAGCTGTCTTGGTGATCAGATCAACTGTCCCGTATTGCAGTGCTTGTGTTCCAGTAACCCTTACTTGACTTCATAATGGCCCCAAAGAGCAACTATAGCGATGCTGGCAATTAAGATATGCTGAATAAGCTGGAAGATGTGCCCTTTAAGTGAAAAGGTAAAAGTTCCCCCTTAATAAGGAAAGAGAAAAAAAATCATATGATGATATTACTAAGTCTAGTAAGACTGAATCTTCTATTCGTGAAATTGTGAAGAAGGAAAAATAAATTCAAAGCTAGTTTTGTTGTCACATCTCCAGCTGAAAAGTTATGGCCACAGTGTATGATAAATGCTTAGTTAGGAAGGAAAAGGAATTAAACTCATGGCTGGAAGACATGAACAGAAATGTGTTCCAAATGATGGCAAATGAGTTAGGCACTATCTTCACTGTTAGGTATACAATGGGAGCTTTGAAACGTATCCCCTGTGGATAAGAGGGACTACAGGTTGAGCATCCCAAATCCCAAAAATCCAAAATCCAAATGCTCCAAAATTGGAAACTTTTTGAGTGCCAACAAAATGATCCCAGGAAATGTTCACTGGAGACTTTTGGATTTCAAATTTTTGGATTTGGGATGCTCAATCGGTAGGTGTAATATAAATATTCAAAAATCCAGAAAAGTTTAAACCCAAAGCACTTCTGATTCCAAGTATTTTAGATAAGGGATACTACTCAACCTGTGCTGCATTTTATTTCTAAAAAAAAAAAAAAAATCTGAAGTAAATAAAGCAAAAATGTTAAAATTTATTAAATCTAAGTAATGGATATACAATATTCTTTTTATTCCTTTCTGTATATTTTAAGTATTTCATAATCAAAGGAAAACTACATTTGGACTACTTTAATAGTCAGTCAAGGGTCAGATTTCCTGGCACTACATCCTCTTTAATTAGGTACTTTTCAAAGCTATAGAAGTTACACAGCAAGGAAATATAAATCAGAAGAGAAGAATGGTAAAACTAAATCCTCGATCTGTAATTTATTTAACTCCCAAGCTTATATATATCCAAGCAACTCTGACTGTAGGTCCTGATACCTCTCCAGTTATGATTTGCATACTGTAGGTCCTGATACCCTTCCAGTTATGATTTGCATAGATCAGCATGTAAATGCAGCATAAGTTTCAGGAGTGAGTTTGAGGACACTGCTGATAGTGGGAATGGAGCCACCATCCTCATAGCTGACAAGTTATATTAATGCAATCGACCACTGCAAGAACAGTTCAGAAGCTAGAAAGAAATGCACCAGCCAACTATTATGTAAATCACTGGACAGCTGATCAAATCAGGCTCCAGCATATATCCCAAATGAAGAGGGCATAAGGAGGGTTTTCCCTAGGGTAAAGTGATTCCCTAGGGTATTTTTTCAGGGGTGGGTGGGGAAGAGGAGACCTTAGGAAATCAGAATGGAAAAACTGGGTAGACTGATACCTAAAACAGAAACAGGAAAATGTAACGTTCTGAAATCCAGATCATAAGGACAAGAAAAAAATAACTAATATAAAATAAGACTAAGAAGATTACCACAACCTTAGGTGTTTTACTCAAGGTCCCAAGGAATGGCAAAGCCAAGTCTTCTGACTTTCAGTCCCAGGCGAGGCCCATTCATTCTGCCCTGTCAGGGACTATAGAGCTGTTCCCCATAAATACATTTCCCAGATAGCTGAAGTTTACTTCTCTATGACCTCAAAAAACTCCTTTTAAAACAACCACCAAAGATTTGTTTTCTTAGTTAGAATACGCCTAACATAATCTAACCTTTTCTTAACAACTTGGCACTACCATTAAGAACTAAAAATGCCACCTTACATTTTCACAGTATTTAGCAATTAGATAATTTACCACTTACAACAACTAAGTCACAAAACACAAAGACTATCCTTCCCATTTTATAAATGAAAAAATTAAGATTCAGGCCAGGTGCGGTGGCTCATACCCATAATCCCAGCACTTCGGAAGGCTGAGGCAGGTGGATCACCTGAGGTCAGGAGTTCAAGACCAGCCTAACCAACGTGGTAAAACCCAATCTCTACTAGAAACACAAAAAATTTGCTGGGCAGGGTGGCACACACCTGTAATCCCAGCTACTTGGGAGGCTGAGACAGGAGAACTGCTTGAACCTGGGAGGTGGAGGTTGCTGTTGAGCCAAGATCATGCCACTGCACTCCAGCCTGGGTGACAGAGCAAGACTCCGTCAAAAAAAAAAAAAAAATTAAGATTGAGACAGATTAAGTCAACCCAGATTTACAAACTGGCAGAGCTGTGAGTGGAATCTAGGTCTTCTTGGTCCAAGTTTTCTCCTTCTGCCTCCCAGCTTTCCTACATTTGTTCCTGTAACGAGTTTTAGGTCAGCAGATTTTCCAACTTCTCTCTGAAACTGGTCTCTATTTTTCACTAGTCAGCTGATGGGCACCTCAAATCTTCTAACTCATTTAGCAAATACTTCTCTGTGTGAAGGTCTGGAATGTTCTCTCCATTTCCTCCAGTCTATCAAAATGAGCTCCCTAGCACCCAGGATTCAAGTTACTGTGATTTGCTGCTCAGAAATCTTTTCTTACTCAATTACACTTCTTCACAGAGTCTTTCAACAAGAACTTAAGTGCCTAACTATACGGCACATGCTGGGCTTGGCATAGAGGATATAAGGACAAATAAATCTGACACCCACCCTCAAGGGAAAGGCTGGCAAATGCAGCCTTTCTAATTAGAAGGAAGATACTATATTAGTTCTACCTGTCTACCAATGAAGAAGGGAGAACATCCCATTAAAGTGAGTAAATATCTAATGGAAATGAAAAAATTGGATTTTTATTGTAATACAATAAAAAATATATATCTGGTCTCTAGCCCAGTTTCTGGCACAGAGCTCCTAAAACTCCTCTAATTTCCTGAGCATTAGGGGTGCTAGGTTCATCTTTTTTCCTAATATTTGGTATTTAACCCCACTTCCTGACACAGAGCTCTTATCCCTTGGAATTTCCTGGCTAAGGAAACATTTTTTTTTCCTCTAATGAGGTAACTCTTGGAGGACTTCTGGACAGGAGCTGGTCACCAGAAATACCATGCAATGATTAGAAGCTTGGAACTACCAATTCCATCCTCCATCCTCCAGGAAGCGGAGAGGGGCTGGAGATCGAGTTAATAATCGATCATGCCTATGTGATGAAGCCCCTGTAAAAATCCCTGAACTATGGTTTGAAGAGTTCCCGGGATGGTAAACATGTGGAGGTTCCTGGAGGGGAGCTAAAGAGGGCATGGAAGCTCCCTGCCCCTTTCACATGTTATACTTTGTCCTATGCCCCTCTTCCATCTGTGTCCTCTATAAATACCCTTTATGATAAATGGGTAAACATAAGTAAAGTGTTTCTCTAAGTTCTATGAGCCATCCTAGCAAACCTCAGGAGTGGGTCAAGGGAATCCCAATTTTATAGCCTGTCGATCAGAAGTATAAGTCACAACCTGAAACTTGGGATTGGTGCCTGAAGTTGGGGTGTCTTATGGGACTGAAACTTAACCCATGGTATCTGACTCTAATTCCAGGTAGATGGTGTCAGAATTGAGTTGAATTACAGCATACCCAGTTGGTTTCCCCTGGAAAATTGTTTGGTGTGGCAAAAAAAACATCCACACATTTGGTGTCAAAGGTGAAGTATTGAGAGTCTTAAGTAAGTAGGAAAACAGTCCTGTCTCTTACAGTTAACACTTGCGACAGAAGTGGCACACTAAACTATTAAGGTTCCACAGAATAGTGGCAGATTGAGAAATAAATCAGCTGAATTCTGGACTGTTAGATATATAAATTTCAAATCAATGAGGAAAAAATGAAATAAAATCTTGATTAATGTAGTAAATTACAACAAAGAAAAAACTTTGGCAAATGAAAATCAAAATAAGGTAGAGCAAAGTTCAAATATGTCATTAATCTCATTAAATGTAAGTAGATTAAATATAGAACTCTAAAACAGTTAAAAACACCAATAACAGGCCAGGTGAGGAGGTTCACGCCTATAATCTCAACACTTTGGGAGGTCAAAGCAGGTAGATCACTCGAGGTCAGGAGTTCGAGACCAGCCTGGCCAAGATGGTGAAACCCCATCTCTACAAAAATACAAAAACTAGCCAGGCGTGGTGGCACATGCCTGTAATCCCAGCTACTCAGGAGGCTGATGCAGGAGGACCACTTGAACCTGGGAGGCAGAGGTTGCAGTGAGCCAAGATCGTACCACTGCACTCCAGCCTGGGCAACAGAACAAGACTCTGTTTAAAAAAAAAAATCAGAATAATCTGGGGAAGATGAACAAGATAAAGACTGAAAGGGGTGATTCAAAGGGGAATTTCTTAGATGCCGGTAATGTTCTATTCCTTGACTTGGATAGTAGTTATACAGATGTTTTGGTTTTCTGATAATTAATTGAGCTATAAATCTATATTTTGTGTACTTTTCTAACTGTATGTTCTACCCTTAGTTTTTGTTTTTTTTTTTTTAATCAGGGGCTCACTCTGTCACCCAGGCTGGAGTGCAGTGGTGCAATTTCAGCTCACTGCAACCTCCACCTCCTAGGCTCAAGTGATCCTCCTGCCTCAGCCTTCCAAGTAGCTGGGATCACAGGTGTGAGCCACCACTCCTGTCTAATTTTTGCAGAGACAGGGTCTACTTACGTTGCCCAGGCTGGTCTCAAACTCCTGGGCTCAAGCAATCCACCTGCCTTGGCCTCTCTAAGTGCTAGGATTACAGGTGTGAGCCACGGCACCCAGCTTGTATGTTCTACTTTAATTTAAAAAAACAAAAACAAAAACAAAAACAAAAAACAAAGTTTACTGGATTGTCCATATTTATTTATAGGTAATCTCATCTAGCTAGAGAAATACAATAATTAAGTTACCAAGCCCCATATTTCATCAAATCTAAAACATAAGTTATAAGACACATCAGTAGTTTATACATCAACAGGAATTTAAAAATGTTTAAAATGTTTACAATGTTAAAATGTTACAATTAACTACAAGTTATCATCAACTAGTAATGATTTCAGAGGCATTCAAATGTGTACCTCAGACCAACAAAATGCAGTATCATAACATATACATCCATGAGCGAAATACTTAGAACCCAGCAGCGAGATGGATAAAGAATATGAACAGGCAAATTACAGAAGAGGAGATAACATGGCTAAGGAGCATGTGAAAGAAACGATAATCCTCACCAGGAATCAGGAAATGCAATATGAAACAAGAAGATGCCACTGTCCACTGAGACTGGAAAATTTTTAAAACTTTATTATATAATGTACTTGGTGAAGATGTAGGAAAATATATACTGATGTCACTGCTAGTCAAAACATAAATGTGTGCCCACTTTTAAGGGGCAAGTTGGCAGTATCTGTTTAAATGTGCATACTGTATCACCTAACAATTCCACTTCCTGGAATAACAAAAGTTTATTTAACTATCTGAGAAAAAAAAAATCTCTCTCTCTCTCTCTCATGCATGTGTCTTTCTCTGTGTGTGTTACACATATCAATCATTAAAATAAAATAAACTTTTTTTTTAAAGGAGGGTTCTAGCTTCCAGCTCTAAGGGAATTTGCCTTGGGTAGCCCAAACACTACGATGTAGCAAAAGGAAATGTTACTTTCTCATCCTTCCTCTATATATAGAATATTCCAGCCTCCAACCTAAGTTAGCATCTTGGTTGCTATTTACTGATCCTAGTTAAAGTTCATCTGTTGTGGGCTAGGTCCTAAATCCTGACTTTCCCAAGTGCAGTAACTGTTACAAGCCCAGATAATTATAATGAATAAAATATCCTGCAATAAACACTTTAAGAGACATACCAGCAAGAAGCTTCTTTGCCACGGGAGGGTGACTTGTTTCCTGTGGAAATGTGTCCTTTGCTGTGAAAGGTCTCCTCTCACCCCTTGATAATGTAATTGGCCATCTCTCTAAGGTCTTTCGGCTACCAATAGGAAATCTGCTCCGAATTTCACTGAAACATTTTTTCACCTTTTTTGGTGACAGTTTCTTTTCCAGGAGAGATTCCAACGCCTGCCATGAAACAGTCAATTATTTTTAGTTTATCTCACAAAAGTATACTTTTAATCACAAAACTGAAAGTAAGGACTCCAGAGAAATGTGTTATTAAATGGCTATCTCTGACAGTTAACAAAATCTTAATTTAAAAATATCATTATTTAGGAGATCTAATTAATTAGTAACAACAATTTCTGTGAGTTCTTTCAGATGTGTAGCTCACTAAAGCCAACAGCAAAGAGATAATGAATATGACTACTTTTAAAGGCATCCAAATCTTAAAGGATCATCATTTTAGAAATTAACTATAGTCTTCAGAATATTATCCTATCTGCTTCAAAAGTATTTTAATCATCAACAAAAATCTCATAAACTCAAATAGTCTTTGAAGTAGGCAAACATCCTATATTTAACATACATTTTCATGAACTAAAGGACACTTAGTAGGTCCAGAGGCTTTAGTCACTTGTCCAACACAACAAGAGTAGAAGATCTGTGTCTCATCTTCCTAAAAAAGGCATTTTCTTTAATAAGTTCCCACCCATTCATTACTGGGAAGTAAGGACCCAGTCTCCACCTGGTCAATACAGATTAAGGACAACTGCACACAGTCAGGAAGACTTAGTTCAGAGAATAGTAACATAGTAAGAAAATGCTCTGTGAAATGGTGTAGGGCCACAATAGGAAAGATAACACATGTCTTGCATTTTCAAAAGTAGGGGAGATAAACATTCTGTTTAAGAAACATGTTGGGCCGGGCACAGTGGCTCACACCTATAATCCCAGCACTCTGGGTGGCCAAGGCAGGTAGATCACAAGGTCAGGAGTTCCAGACCAGCCGAGCCAATATGGTGAAACCCCGTCTCTACTAAAAATATAAAAATTAGCCAGGTGCAGTGGCAGGCACCTGTAATCCCAGCTACTCGGGAGGCTGAAGCAGGAGAATCACTTGAACTTGGGAGGCAGAGGTTACAGTGAGCTGAGATTGCGCCACTGCACCCCAGCGTGGGTGATAGAGTGAGACTCTGTCTCAAAAAAAAAAAAAAAGAAAGAAAGAAAGAAAGAAACATGATGTTAAAGGTACTCTTACTCAAGTTCAAAATGTGGGAGAGGGCCTAGACAGTCTCTTCAGATCTCTTCTAGGATTACAAAGATGTATACTCTAAATGAAGTTATTTCAGCCCATAAATGCTTCTTATGGATAAGTTTAAAAAGCATCACATGACTTGATATGCTGCCTAAAATTCTAAGGTCTGCATTTGACAACAGCATTCGTTCCATATATACGAATGTAACCAATGAAAATCACAGACACATTTGCTTGATAATGAACCTGTGAAGGCAGAAGGGGCCTTAAAGACTGCCAAGAGCTAGCTAATGGTGGCAGAACTGGAATGTCATTAGTCTAGAATTCTTCTACAGCTAACAGCTTATATGCCATACTAACATAAAGATCACATTTCTATTTGTGGATGAAAATGTATGGCGTAGGGGAACTAATACTAGCATGGGAGTCAGAAGATAGAATTTGATCTCTAGCTCCCAAGAAAATAATTGTCATCTCTCCAACTTTTGCTTTTTCTAAAAAAAATCTTAATCTGTACAACAGTAGTAAAACCAATTGCAAAGCATACTGCCATAGAAGGGTTCAAATGGCATAATTATATGGTAACAACATGCAAACTTCAGAGAACTATAAAATTAAAGGCATATTGCTATTGTTGTCTTTGTCACCAATGAAAACTAAGAACATTATCGATTCCTTTCTAATACATGCCAGCTGAGCTCTCTAGAAGTCTCTAGCTATATCACAAGATTTGAGGCTCTGATTCCATATACTGTATCTTTCAGTGTTTCTTCTTTTCTAAAATCCATCTAAATTAAACACTGATATTCTAATTTAAGAATGTTTTGGCCAGGCGTGGTGGCTCACACCTATAATCCAAGCACTTTGGAAGCCAAGGCGGGCGGATCACCTGAGGTCGGGAGTTCAGGACCAGCCTGACCAACATGGTGAAACCCCGTCTTTAAAAAAAAAAAAAAAGAAGAATGTTTTACTGGTTTCCTTTTCTACATTTTTTTCTTAAATGGCATGGGCCAGGGAATGGAACATTCTGTTTAGTCAATGAACCTGGTTTAAAGTTGTTGTACGTTTTATATTCAAGTCACCAATTTTCAAAGTAGTGAAATACGATAATATAGGCTAGACCGTAAAAATAACAAGATACAAATGAAGTGATCCTTGGGCCCTCTGCAAAGCTTTAATTCACTAGGTAACAGCTTTGTCTTATGTTCACCATAAATCCTAATGAAACTAGGTAATAGTAAGCATTACTTGCAAAATACCCCTAACAAAAACTGGAATCAATTCCATACCTCAATTTGTTGCAGAATGTCTATAACCACATCAGGAACAGAAGGGTCTGCATCCAGCTTGGCAGAACAAAGTGAAAGCTGGCGAATAAGGCTGCCCAGTTCCCTGCACCGAGCAGGAAGGGGGTGCTCCCCTCGGTCAGTAAACTGAGTGACGAACATGTGTAAGGCCCGAATGGCTCCTCGATGGGCAGCCGCCAGCCTAGACATTGCCCATGACTGGTAACAAACAAGATGGAGAAGTTATTTCCACACTCAGAACTTCCTAACACTCACCCAGCTTCTAAGAATATTTATAGCCTATCTTCTTTCTATATAAAGTGCTTTCTATAGTGAAAACTTTTTCATAGTAAAGGGAGTTGTAAAGTTTAAAGTTTTCTAGTGACGGTCTTTTCTCTAATACTCCTAATTTCTTATATCAGCAGCAACAACAAAAATCTATTTTTTAGAACCTGTTCCTTGGAAGGCAACCATATTCAGAATATTTAAGGTGCTCACTCCCTCACTAACAGGTTTCTATAAGTACTGAAAATAACATTAGTGCAGAAGGCCCTATACAATACTAACAAAACATTGGGAAATGTGATTTATAAATAAGAACTGATCATAATTTAATTGCAGCATACCTTCTTAGTGTGTTTAATTTTATGTGGACTCAATTTATCCAACTCTTCCTGGATTTCTTTTACCTGTTTTGTAAAAAGGGGAAAGAAGAAACTTCATACCTTTCCACTGATCTTTTCTGTAGAAAAGGATACATTGATCTATCTTGTCTTGTCCAAACATAACCATTATTAATTCAAGTCACTTGAAAATGAAAAAAGGCACCCAAAATACAGTTACTGGTTTCTAGTTCAAGATGGTTACTAGGCAGTGTTCACCTTCTACCCCGTGGTCCCCAGTGGAACAGGAATTTAGCATGAAGGAGTGGAGGTGGAGGTGACTCTAGAAATGGAGGTGAGCCAGATCATGCAGTCTTACATGCCATGCTGAAGAGTTTAGCTTTCATCCTCTAAGTTACAGAAAGCCACTAAAGTCTTTTCAGCAGAGGTCTGACAAGAGTCATGTTTTAGAGCAATCTCTACAGCAGCAGTATAGAATAAGAACTGAAATAGAACCCAAAAGAATACAGTGCAAAATCTAACTCAGGTATTTTCTTTTAAATGAAAAGTACAGTTTTTGGTTCAAGCAGTAAGGAGAACATGTGACTTCACTGACCAGATATGAATAAAAGGCTTGCTAATGTATAAGGCATTAAAATCAAAGCAAACACTTCTTAAAAATCCATCACAACGTAAAGAATGTAAATGCCTGTGGATCAGCCACTAAAGGTGTCCTGCAAGACACTTAGCATTGTCTTTACTCTTTGCTGTTTAATAAAGAATAATCAAATTATTTACTATCTACAAGCTTCTAATATTATAAACATAAAATACATGGGAAACTAACAAGGTCTCTTTCCTCTAACACTAGGGTCCATAGCTGGGACCAAGGGTTCAGGGTAACTGATCCACCTGACTTCCTATACAAAAATATGTGCTATATAAGCATCTTGGAGGTGGGGAAGAGTGGCTTTTAATAGATTCTCAAAGGTCTATGACCTCGAAAAATCAAGAACCTCTGTTTAAGAAGTTTGGCCACACACACACACACACACACACACACACACACACACAAAGGCAGATTACAACAAGAATGAGAATTATTTGCCCATTTGTTCAGGAAATTGAACTCCTATGGGATACTCTAGCGCTAAACTGTCTGAGACAAAAGGAAAACTGAAACTCTCTAAGGAGGCAGTACACAAGGCTGACTGCACTACTTCTCCCTGAACTTTTCACACCTGCTGCTGGAGGACGTAGAGCATTCGGGCAGAGCGAACAGCTTGCTCCTGTCTCCTGATACGGACTCGACGTTCTTCATCTGGATCCAAAGCTTCTTCTAGTCTATCTGAAAATATTAATAGTTTTCCCCAAAAGTGGATTATAAACCTTATAATAAAGCTTATAGATTTTGATTACTTACAAAAATAATAAAGTTGAAGATCTCTGGTTTTATTAAGAAAAAAAATGAGGCTATCACAACAGAAAATTTCATTTTTCATCAGCCAAGAAACCAGCAGTAAGTGGACCTGTGTACTGACTGAGAGATGGAAGAGACATGAAGACATTTACTCCATCAAGCTCCCTTCCAGCCAGAATTCCCACTGGACTGCGATTTCAATGTGAGGCATCTCTTACTATTTTAGAATTCCCTATATTGAGCCAGAATCTGTTATTCTTGCTATTTTTTCAAAAACTCCTTATTGGCCTATTTTTATGTTTAGCAAGATTAGTTTTACAATGTAAAGAAGGTTATTAATAAATTTCTGTTTATCAGCCACTAAATACGTCCTGAAAGACACTTAACATGCTCTTTACTCTTTGCTCTTTAACAGAGAATAATCAAATGTTGAATTCAAAAGAGAAATCCCGGCCAAGCATGGTGGCTCACACCTATAATCCCAGCATTTTGGGAGGCCAAGACGGGCAGATCTCCTGAGGTCAGGAGTTTGAAACCAGCCCGGCCAACATGGTGAAACCCTGTCTCCACTAAAAATATAGAAATTAGCCAGGCGTGGTGGTATGCATCTGTAATCCCAGCTACTCGGGAGGCTGAGGAAGGAGAACTGCTTGAACGCAGGAGGCAGAGGTTGCAGTGAGCTGAGATTGTGTCACTACATTCCAGCCTGGGCAACCAAGTGAGACTGACTTTGTCTTAAAAAAAAAAAAAAAAGAGAGAGATATTAAGATAGCATCTTATCTTAATCTTTTTTTTTTCTTTTTCTTTCTGAGGCAGAGTCTCACACTGTCGCCAGTCTCACACTGCAACCTCCACCTTCTGGGTCCAGTGATTCTCATGCCCCAGCCTCCTGAGTAGCTTGGATTACAGGTCCACACCACCACTCCCAGCTAATTTTTGTATTTTTAGTTGAGACAGGGTTTCACCATGTTGGCCAGGCTGGTCTCAAACTCCTGGCCTCAAGTGATCTGCCCAGCTCAGTCTCCCAAAGTGCTGGGATTACAGGAGTGAGCCACCATGCCCAGCCTTAATCTTGAATTCAGAAGACAAATCCTTTCTCTAACATATTAAGATAACAAGTCTCAAAATTATTTGAGTGTCTAGAGTCTTCATGTATTTCTCAGGAAGCATCCCTTTGTACACACTGGTGCTTTACATCTTCAAAAGATTGGTCCAAAGAAACTGTTTCTGGAAAATTGCCTGAAGGAGATGCAATTTATCTATTCCTTCCAGGACGTGGTTTTCAAATACGCTTATACAAACAAATTCTTATACAAAACTTCAATATATTCCAGTTGTCAAAGAAAAGACAATCTTTAATTAGTAAAAGTATATTTTATAAGTTCAAATTTTAATATTTACTCTTTAAAACATCAAACAATGCAAAGAGTATAAGGCTGTTTGGAAGAAAGCAGAAATCTGCAGTCAGGAGCTAAACATACAGATGCAGTCTCCTGAGAGCCTTTATGTCTAATTATTTTCATCTCTTATTTGGGCTGCATGGTAGGGAGAAAATCTGGATTCCCATACTTATATGAACAGGAATGGGACAGGCTTAGGTGGCAGTTTTGAAGGCTCATTGCAGATGACTCTGATGCAGCACTTGCATCAGTCTACAGAGCAGCATTTGGGAAGCACAAATGGGCGTGCTGGGGTTACTTAAAAGAGGGTTTGCAGCGAGGGGCTACCGCAAACTATTATTAGTCCATGAAAGGTAAGGACAGAAATTTAAACTATACATTTACCACTACTGTGACATTTTTATTATAGTTCACAAAGTATTGACTTGTGACAGACTGAAAATGTGTGTAAATAAAATAAACCAACCCAGTCCTTCCTCATGGAGACTTTGAAAGCTCTATTCTAACAGTTCCCTCCGTATTAGGCCAGATCACCAGAGCAGTGGACCTCGTGGCTTTGTTCCCCTGGTAGCAGGGCTTCTATTTAAAGTATGTGGAGAGTCATGCCACAGGCTGACACTAAGGAGTGTCAGATGAAACAAGCCACAACATTTCTGTTATTTTATACTGGAATGTTTTTGAATTGTTCATGATATTATATAACACACTCTTTAAGAAGACCCACAGGAGAAATTTCTTTCTGGCCTTAATATGTGGAATAATTGTTTTCCTTATATAATAGTTTTTTCTGTCTTAGACTTTGTAAATTCTCCAGGTGATTAAAGTTCCCTCTTTAGCTGGCTTCTAGAACCTCAGAAACAACTTTGTGACTCATCCCTAGTAAATGTTTTTCCTTTCCTTATTTTTTCCTCTGCCACAATATCTTCATGCGCATTTTTGTTTTATCTTGTTCAATCACAGGTATTTCTTAAGGTACCTTAAATTCTTTACATAAGATGCACTATGTACATATGCATATATTAAATTGAAAATGAAAAAAATAATTCTAGGCTATGTAGTATCCTAGCGCAACAGTTTCTTTTGATGCTCAACTCTGTACCCCTTGCTGTCTGAAAGCTGGGCTTGATTTCCTCATTGTTAGTACAGTAACCCCAAATTCTCCACATGGAACCAGTCTTCTCCTCAGCAGGGAAATGCAAGGGCCCTGAGAACACTGCAGAACTGTAGAAAACCATATATGATGATTATACTCCTTCCTTTCTACCCTGTGGTCAAACATTTTACACATATACCCACAACTTCCCTTGTCATTTGTGCGTACTCACCTAAACACTGCCCAAGGGAGAATGGGTTTTATCTATAACATACATACATTATGCTTTTTTTTGAGCAAATTAAAAAATAATTTTCCCAGAAGAGGGAAAACATGATAGGATAATTTGCACTCAGGAGCCAGAAGACCTAAGGTTCAGACAACATTAATGCCACCTCCTAGGCTGGGCCCTCAGGCAGTGCACATTCCAAGGGCAGCCACAGTGAGGAAGTTCTTTCACGACCCTCTGCTGGAAAGAGGAGCTGGAGCAAGACACGGGTCAAACTCCAAGCCTGTCTTGTCCTGAGTGCTCACACTCCAGTGAACCAACACACAAAGGAAGGAATGAAATTGCTGCAGGGGCTGGGGGTCCTGAAGGAATGCATTGAAACTATCCCACACTCACAGCCTTAGGTCGAAGTAAAGAATCAAATTTTTCTCACCTTTTTTAGTTACCTCTTCAATTTTGTGGATACAACTGCTCAATTCTTTCTGGAGTCGCTGGACTTCTAGCAGGCTTTTCTGCTCACTGATGTTTTTGTGGTCACCTATCCTGGGATGAGGCTGAAGTCCCGGATCATGGGTGGGTGGCGAATTTGGCATGGTGAGATCTGACTGGCCTGGATGAGATGAGTAAAGGTAGACTTTGGCGCCCGAGCTGGAGATTTCTACTTTGGATGGCTGGTGGCTGCACTGACAGACTGCTTGACTCTTTGGTTCCTTCCTTTCCACCCTGTGGTCAGGTATTTTATACTTAGTATGTCCACACTTCTGAGAGCTTTGAGACTGACTTCTGAGATGATGATCTTTTATATGTTCTTCGAATTGTCTTCGTCTCACATCTCTTCTGGCAAGGTGGACGGCATAGCTAAGTCTCTCTTCTGATATGACGGAAAATGAAACAGAACTGCCTAGGTCAGGACCAACTCTACAATCTGCATCTTTACAATGGTATGATTCATTGCACGAGTGCTTCAGTTTTTCAATTCTAATGGCATGTGGGCAAGAATATCGGATTGCCAAGTTGCTTGAATGGGTAGGAACATTCCTATTAAACTGCAGCTGGTTCTTTAAAAAGCAAATAAAAGTAAGCAGACATTAGAAAAATTACATATTGCACAATTGTACATGTCTATAATCAAATTTCTAAAATTTCGCCCACCAGATCATTAGTGCTAAGAAGTATTTTTCTGTTTTACTGATAGACACAGCCACTCTCCTACACCCCTGGGTTCATCACATAGCCCTGGTTCTATCCTGCAATCATCCAGTCCCATACTATAATCCTTCTGTGTACTAATGTCATACTGGGAACCACCTCTAAAAGTCAAGCCAGAAAGATTCAAGCGACAACTGCGAAGTCCTTCAGTTTCCCAGTTACGGACTTCTGTCCTATTACAAGTCAGGCTCCAGCAAGTGGCCAATATAACCCATTGGAGCTTTCTTAAAATTTGCTCCAGGGATAGTATCACACAGCACACCAGACCCAAGCCGTCTGATAATACTTCTTTAGGTCTTCCTGAGACTTCATCTGGTGGCTGGATGCATCTTTTATCCTGCCCCTAAGAGGATCTTGCTCGAAACAGTCCACTTATGCTTTCTTACAGAGGCTCAAGATTTGGTCAGTTTTCCTCATAATAAATAACAAGTTTGTTTTGTTTTGCACTTAAACATAAGCATGTTTCCATATCCCTATAGTTCTTATTTTTCATGGTTGCATTTTCCAAAATCCAATGAATGATCTTTTCAATGCTTAACTATAACCTTATTATCAAACATTTAGATTGTTCCAGTTTTTCCACTAACAGAAATATTACCTCAATTAATATCTCCATACATTTAGTTTTTTAACCTTTTAAAATTATTTCCTTAGGCTAAATGGTCTGTTCTGGATTATCAGGTTAAAGGAAAGAAACAAATTTATGGCTTTAAATATGTGCCCTCCTTAGGCCTTCCAGAATGAACCTGTCAAAGACAGGTAAATAGCCTGAGGAGGATCCATGCCTACAAATTCAATGAACCAAGTCCTGTGATGCCTTTACCTTGGAGATGGCCTCCCCAGCTCTCATGATGAATGTGCTTATATAATCACATGCATCAAGAGTCACTTAAAAATAATCCACTGTGATAAAATTTCAGGAAATTTTGGATTTTTAAAAAGTACTTAAAAACCTCACTAAAGAAAAAACAAATAGATATCACCTGACAAGTACACAGACTAATGAACAGTGTTTGGGAAAAAGTTTTCTTCCAAAATTAAAAATAACCTAAAATATCTCAAGGATTTGATAGAAGTACTAGGAAAAAAAATATGAGTGAATTTCACTTTAAGCTAGGCATAGGGAAAGGCTTTCTAACTGACACAAAATCCATATGCAATAAAAGAAAAAAGTCACAGGTTTGACTACATCCAAATTAAAAAAACTTTAAACTTCTGCCTGGCAAAAAATACCATAGGTTAAGTCAAAAGAACAGAAAAACTCTAAGAAAATACTTGCTAATACAAAGGGCTTCTGTACATTGACTTTTTTAAAAAATTGAGGCATAGGCCTGGTGCAGTGGCTCATGCCTATAATCCCAGTACTCTGGGAGACTGAGGCAGGTGGATCATTTGAAGTCAGGAGTTTGAGACCAACTTGGCCAACATGGTTAAATCCCAACTATACTTAAAAAAAAACACACACACACACAAATTAAAAAAGGTCCTTAAATACATAAAAAGATGTTCAATCTCATAACACAAGTTAAAAATACATGGAAATACCATCTCTTACCCAACCGATCAGCAAACATTTCAAAGTATAGTGATACATGTTGTCGGTAAGGCTGTGGGAAACAGGCACCCTCACAGAAGAGGTGCTAGTGGTAATGTAAATTGACATAATTCTTATGGAGGGAGTTTGGCAATATCTAACAAAAACACATGCATTCATCATTTTTTTTTTTAATTTAAAAGCTTTACAGCAGGAAAGGAAGAAAAGACACTTGAAAGAGACCCAAGCAGGCAACTTGAAGGACAAGTGTGGCATTTACCTTTTGACCCAGGAGTCTCACTTCTAGGAATTTACCTTGCAGATACACCTCCCACAATACACACGTACAGAGTTACTCAATGCCGTATTGTCATTGTAAATTATTGGAATCAATCTTAAGTGCCCATGGAGGAGAGTAGCTGAATTAACAATGGTCTATCCACACAATAGAGTAAAACAAAGATGTAAAAAAAAATGAGAAAGATCTCTGTGACATTTCTATGAATTGATGTGGAGAGATTTATTTATAATATACTACCGTTCATATAAAAAAAAGATGAGAAAATATATATGCATCTGAATCATTTGTGCAAAAAGAAACAGAAAAAAATCAGAGACTAATGAGATTAGTTACCTACAGGGAAGAGGTAGGAATAGGATGGAAAGGCAAGAGGGAATGGAGTAGCAGATAACTTTTCTGAACACACCTTTTTGTATATTTGGAACCATGTTAATGTTTCACATATACACGAGAGACAGGAAGAAAGAAAGAAATGAATGAAGGATGAGGGAAAGCAAGAAAAAAAAAATCCATAAGGATAGTGGAAAACCCTCAAATAAATACCAACAGAAGTCAATGAACCAAACTGAATCTCAAATAAATAATATAACCACACTAAAAAATGAAGATGAAACAATTTAACCCCAGTAACTTTTGAACATAGCATTTGGACTATACGCCCTCAGACTAAAGATAAATGTACTCCAAACAATTACTGAACTCTAATTTGCAGGCTTCTGTTTTCACAGAGACACAGATTACAATTCTGAAACTACTTTTTGTACATTCTAGGATTGAGCAAAAAAGTAAATGTATTGTGAATAATGAGAGCCAGGGTTCACGCTCTTGGACAAGTGAGTTAGAAATATGGAGTGTTGCATTTGAATTGGGGATTATCTGTGTGAACACGTGAATTTTAGTACAGACATATAGGCTGACGGACACATACAGATATATAAAAGGAGGAAGAGAAGAGAAAAAAAAAAGAAAGGAGATGAGAAAGTGCAGAGACATAGATATATGTGAGTGTGGATGTGCATTTATGAAGGTGTGTACATATGTGTATATGCACACAAGTATACATCTATTTCCTAGTTCTGTCCTCGGAGAGGCCGTAGAAACAGTGACACAATGGTATCAAGGAGCACATCCAGCCCCAGATATTGATTTTCTAAATTTCATTCTCCACTGAAGAATCAAAGTATCCTTGGATAAATGGTTAATTCCAGAGCTATGACAAGGAAAAGACAAGCTGAGCCTGGAGTATCTGTTTATTTTTATTTTTTATTTTTTTTAAGATGGAGTCACCCAGGCTGGAAAGCAGGAGCACAATCTCGGCTAACTGCAACCTCTGCCTCCGGGGCTCAAGCGATTCTCCTGCCTCAGCCTCCTGAGTAGCAGAGACTACAGGTGCACACCACCATGCTCAGCTAATATTTTTGTATTTTTTAGTAGAGATCGGTTTCACCATTGTGGCCAGGCTGGTCTTGATTTCCCGACCTCAAGTGATTCTCCTGCCTTGGCCTCCCAAAGTGCTGCAATTACAGGCACATGCCACCATGCCCAGATAATTTTTGTATTTTTAGAGGAGACAGGGTTTCATCATGTTGGCCAGGATGGTCTTCATCTCTTGACCTCGTGATCCGCCTGCCTCGGCTTCCGAAAGTGCTGGGATTACAGGCATGAGCCACCATGCCAGGCCTTGGAGTGTTTTTTTATACCATAAAGTGGCCAAAGACTGATGAGATCATGTCAAAGAGACACTGGGGCCAACTTGAAGTGGCTCTCACTGGCTAAATCAAAAACCGTTTGAACATCAAAATAAATATCTGCGTATCAAAATAAATAATGGTAATAAAAATAATGAGTCTGTGCTGAATTAAATACATAAGTGCTAGGTAAAGAAGGGAAAGTTCTTCCTTACAGTAGCAAGGCAACTAGTAAATGTAGATGGAAGGGTAAAATTAGAAATCCCCATTAGCCAACCATCATAATAAGATATTGATTCAGGCAAAAATGCTAAAAGTAGTTGGCCAAAGTTTGAGGTGTTAAAAAGACATTAACATAGTCTCAAAGACACAGTTACAAAAAGCAAAGGAGTAACTTTACAGTGAAAAAACTAGGCAGATACCACCTTAATCAAATGATGAAAGTCAACACTGTCAGTGCTGGGACTAAATTGGCAGCAGGTACCTCCCAATATGGTGCCCTGAGAAGCACTCAGTATCATTCAGTGGCTCTCCTGCCAAAAGTTCATTAGCTGAACGTAATTGTAAGAAGATATCAGGCAAATCTAAATTGAGAGAAAATCCACAAATAACTGGCCTACATTCTTAGAAAAATCAATGTAACAAAATATAAAAACAGACTCAGAAATCATTCAGAATGAAGGAAACCAGAGAGACATGCCAATGTAATGCACCTGATGATCTCGGATTTTCTTTTGCTATGAAGGACATTATAGGGACAACTAATAAAATCTCAGTAAGGTCTGTAGATTACACGATAGTAGTAACTTAATGTTAATTTCCTGATTCTGAAAATTGTACTATGGCTTTGTAACAGAATTCTTTACTTTTGGAAAAAAAAATACTTAGAGGTAAAAGGGCATTGTGTCTGCAATTTACTCTTAAATGCTTTAGAAAATACTATGTGTGTATACAGGGGTAGTGAGAGACAGAAGGAGGGAATACGTAGCAAAATGTTAGCATTTAAGGAATCTGGGAGAAGAGTATCCAGGAATTCTGTGTACTATTCTTGGAACTTTTCTGTCAGTCTAAAATTATGTCAAAATTTACAAAAAAATTTCTTTGTACACCACGATGTTACTACACACCCACCAGAATGGCTAAAAAGACAACAAGTGTTGGCAAAGACGTGGAGGAACCGGAGCTCTCATACATTGTCAGCAGGAATGTAAAATGGTACTACTACTTTGTAAAACATCCAGTGGCTTGTTGTAAAACTAATTATTCACCTACCCCATGTCCCACCAATTTCACTGTTAGGTATTTATCCAATAGAAATGAAATCATGTTCATAAAAAGATCTATATAAGAATGTTCATAGCAGCTTTATTTATAATAATCCCACCTAGGTGTCCATCAGTTGGAGAATGAATAAACAAACTGTGGTATACTCATACTATGGAACGAGTAAAAAGAATTAAAAAGGAATAAACTACTGATACATACAATAACATGGATAGACCTTAAAAACTTTACAGCTAGTGAACTAAGTCTTAATACCAAAAAGTACATATGATCCCATTTATATAAAGTTCAAGATCAGGGAAAACTACTCTGTGATGGAAAAAATATGAATAGTGGCTGCCTCTGGAGGGGAGGAGTGGGGATTGACTAGGAAGGGGCATTAAGAGAACCTTCTGGGATAACAGAAATGATCTAGATCTTGATAGAACTATGGGTTATACAGGTGTGTAAGTTCGTCAAAACTCAGCAAATGTGAAAAGATGTACGCACTGCAATGTATTCATCATTTCTGATGTAAAATGTATACTGAAAGAAAAAAATAGTAAACAGAGTGAATTTGAATGTACAATATGCATGCGGAAGTAGTTAGGGTACTCATGTCTGCAATTGACTTTGAAATGTGTCAAAATATAAGATGGACTGATGGATTGATCTCTAGAGGGATGACTGAGTGATAGATATGCAGTGAAACAAATATAGTGAAATATAATGGAATCTAGGTGCTCACTGTAAAATTCAACTTTGCTGTATTTTTTAAGATTTTCATAATGCTAGGAGAAAAGACATTTTTGAGACAACTGAGTAAAGCTGAATAAAGACTAGTTACTGGATAACAGGGGATTTTTTTGTCCATTTTCTTAGGTGTGAGAATAATATCATAATCAAAGTAGGAGAGTTCATTTTTAGGAGAGGTATTCCCAAATATTTAGAAGTGTCATAATGACTACAACTTACTTTGGGGTGATTCTGCAACAATTTTAGAGACACATGTTTGAGTAGGTAGAAAAACAGGAAAAATGGTTAGCAATTGCTGAATCTAAGAGGTGATTTCAAAAAAGTGTCGTCCTTTTCCTTGAAATTTTATGTTTGAAATAGTTCATAATAAAAATCACAGGTAAAAACAGAACTACCTGGGTCTGAAGTACTGTGCGGTTGCTCCTCCCATCAAGTTGGGTCCTAGATGCCAGATGAACACAGGTTGAAGCTGGCTGGCCTGGTCCCATCATGTCAGGTTACAGAACAATAGTGACAGCCTTGTCATCAGGCAATAGTCTTCCCTAAAACCATTCCTAAAACGAAACAAAGCTACTTCAGACCAACAGCGTTCAAACAGGGGGAAAGAATAGATAAAACACAATGCCATGCTCACGTAACAATATTCTAGAAGTAGCCAACAGCAACCTCACACTGAGAGTGATTGCTTAAAGACAGGTAAGTGACAGTTTCTTCCATTTATAAAAGCAACCACGCTTTGGAAGTTCCCAATTTAAAAAAAATAGGGGAACACTTACTATTTTAAAAATAATCTCTTGGGCCCTTTCCATTCTAAATTTCAAATCTCAAAGGTCTCCTGTAGGACGTTATTCCCAAAATAGAGCTTTGCCCTGGTAAACTAGCATGCTCCAGCAGGGTGGTTTTATGGACATGGGGTCTACGTTCACAGATCTTAACATTAGTCAAAAAGAGTATGCTTCACTCTATCGGGTGGCCCGAATGCATGCAACTCTCCATGACTCTAAGGAAACCTGAAGGATCACAATTCCTAGATTCAAGCCAGGATCTGCCATTTGGAGAGCTGAATGATCCTGCTCAATCTTCATATCCCTCCATCTTTCCCCCACCCTACATGTATGTACACAAGATAATAGATATGAAAGCATGTGGTAAGCTGTAAAGGGCTCTACCCTTACCATTGCCTTGCCCTACTCTGAAGGCCTCATTATAGCTTTTATTATCACTGCCACTCATATACTTATCACATGTTGTGTTGTCTCATGCTGTTATTTACCTATTTCACACGTATATGTCTCATCTTCCCAGCCAGACAAAGCACCCGGAGGTAAGGGCCTTGCCTTGCTCTCCTACTTCACATAACAAAGTGCTTGGAGCATAGCACACAACTTAACGTTTGTCGAGTTAAGCTGATTTTCTGTTAACTGACTAGTTTTAAATCACTGGAGAATTTGTTCTCTCAAATAATCCTATAGTATACCAATTGGGAAATTCAAGGTTAAAAAAAAAACCCTAATTTAAGCTTTTGAATAAATCCAAAATTTGCAGACAGACACATCTTAGGAATATAAAGACAGACGTCAGAGTTCGTATTTCTAAGGCTGTAGACACACAATCAAAAAAGCAGATGGGAGGAGGCACATGAGCAAGGCAATCCCAACTGGCTTGACGTCGTCACAGGTAGGGGGTGAAGTCTGCAAAAGGAAGTCTGCAGAAATGGGGCCCAAGTATCTCCAACTCTCAAACAGTTAGTTCTTTCCTCCTGGCTGCTTCCATGTGCCAAACACCAAATAATCCAATCTCCACTAGAAAAAAACTAGGCGATCCCTAGTTCCAGGATGCCTCAAGTGATGCTACACACACACACACACACAAACACACACACACACACACACACACACACACAGTCCAGGGACACCCTCCCTGAAACTGTCCCCCTATACAAAGTTCTGGGACGCTCCTTGCCATCTGTCCCTTTCCTACTGCTCCAGTAAACTTCTCAATTTGTCCCTCTACAGACCCTGGGGCATCTCCACAGAAAACCTCTCTCTCCCATCCTGAGATGCCTACAGCCTGTGCTTTCATCACCCATGACAAACCTCCCCCTAACCTCCTCCCTCCCACAGAGCCCCAGAACACCTACCCCCAACTTCTTCCCTACACACACTACTGGAACACCCCCCTCAATCTGGCCTCCTCCTCATAACTCTCTCCCAAATTGCTCCCTCTCATTCTGACTGCAGACACTCCTCCAGCCAGCCTCCTCCCACTTGGCTGTGGGTGGTCTGTGAAATGGCCAAGGCCTATGTCCTCTCTTGAAACTGGGGGTATCCCCACAGCTGTTCTTGTCCCTGACATGCCTAGAGCATTCTCATAGGCCATTTCTTCCCCAGCAGACCTTGGACAGCTCCATAACCTGGCCCCGGGGACACAGGTGTGAGATGCCCCCACAGCCTGGCTGCTCCCAGCCAGTCTCAAAATGCTCCCACTTCCTGTCTCATCCTCTGAAGCCCCTACTGTGGACTGTCTCCACATGGTCAGACCTGAGACACCCCCATCTGCTTCTGCTCCTGACGACCCAGTCACCCACACCGCAGCAGGCGCACGCCCTGCCATGGGAGCTCCTACAGCTGCGAGCACCCCCAGAGGCAGAGGCACCCTCCCAGCCTCGGGAATGGCTCCACCATGTCTCCTTCTCCACAGGCCTGAGACAATTTCAGAGCCTGTCTCTCCCTCCACAGGTCCAGGAACCCTGGCAGCCGCAGGCCCCTCAGTGGCCAGTCTTCTTTCCCACAGGCTTGAGCCATCATCCCCAGAGCTGGTATCCCCTACCATTGGCCCAGGGAGCTCGGAAGCTGTGGGCACTCCCACAGCCATGGAACCTCTAGCAGCCACAGGCCTCCCAGGAGTCTGCCTGCTTCCAGACAGGCCAGAGACATGCTCAAAGAATGTCCCCTCCCTCACAGACCCCGGCAGCCCCACAGTCATGGACACTCCTGTAGTCTGTCTGCCTCCCAACAAGCCTGAGATGCCCCCAGAGCCAGTCTTCTCCCCCGTGGGCTCAGGCATCCTGGTGGAGTTGGGCACCCCCATCCTTGTGGGAACCTTGGCATCTGCAGGCCCACCTACTGTCTCTCTTTCTCCCCACAAGTCTGAGCCAGTTTCCTCCTGCACAGGCCTAGGCACCCCACTAGCTGCAGACAGCCCCACAGTCCCAGGCATTCCTGCAGTTTGCTGCCTCCCCAACAAGCCTGAGAAGCCTCCAGAGCCAGGCTCCAGCTCTAGAGAACCAGGCACCCCAGGAGCGAGGAGCACGTCAGTGGCCACAGGGGCCCTGACCCTCTGTCTCCATCCCCAAGATCTTGGGATACCCCCAGAGTCAGTCTCTTCCCCAAGTCCAGGCCCCTCAGGCACCATAGGAACCCCAATAATCTGTCTCCTTTCCCATGGGCCTAGGAAAGCCCCAGAACCACTATCCTCCCCACCAGAACACAGCTCCTCCCGAGCCACGGGTCCCCCTGAAGCCACAGATAACCTGGCAGCCTGAGCCCTTTCCCACAGGTTCAAAATGTCTCTAGAGCTGCCTTCTTGACACACAGGGCCGGATGACCACACAGCAGCCGGCACTCTGGCAGGCACCTTTCCACAGCCGGGAGCACTCATTGCGGTGGGGACCCCTGCTGCCGCACACCTGTGCTGGGGCCCACCTGCTGCCCTGGGTATGCCCATTGTCTCAGATACCCCCACAGCCTGCCTCCTCCCACACAAGCATGAGACATCTCCACAGCCAGCCTCCTGATCCACAGACCCAGGGATCCCTAGAGCTGAAGGCCCCAGACTCTCCGGCTCCCCTACAGGATGCCTCCTTTCCCACAGGCTCAGGATATTCCTACCATCGGTCTCCTCTTCAAACCCAGGCACTGCCTCAGCTGGGGGCCCCCCCAGAGCTTGCTGTCCATCCCACAGGCCCAGGGCCCTGCTGTGGCTCAGCTCTTCTTCCAGGGCCCCCGGTACCACCACAGCCTGGGGCACCCCTACCGGCTGTCCCGCTCCCCACAGCCCTGGGACGCTCACACAGCCCATGTCCTTCCCCAAGGCCCAGGGTATCCCTGTAGCCTGTTCCATCCCCCACAGGCCTGCCGCCTGCTCCCCAGGACATGATGGCTCTGCAGTCTGTGCAGCTCCCCGTGACCCTGGGTCACCCCCAGAGCCTGTCTCCACCCACATAGGCTGTCCCCTTTCCCTGAACCCTGGGTCACCTCCATATCTAGTTTCCTCTTCAGTAGCACAAGGCACCCCGACAGCGTGTCCTGTGCCCCACAGGCTGGGGATACCCACAGAGCCTGTCTCCTCCACAGCCTGTCCCCTGTGCCACACACCTGCGGCTCCCACAGAGGTAGGCTCCTCCACCACTGGGTCGAGCACTCCCACAGCCTGTCCCCTTCCCCATACGCCAGGGCTGGCCCCACAGGCTGCTTCATGTGCCAGAGCCCCAGGAATATGCGGAGACTGTCCTCGCCCCCATTGCCCTGCAGCACCCCCGCAGCCGAGCTCTCCATCCACAGCTCTGGGCGCTCCCACAGCACCAGGCCCCGCCACGGCCCCAGGCTCGCCCGCAGCCTGTCCTTTTTCACAAGGGCCTGGGGCAATCCCATAGCCTATCTCCTCCCCAGCCGCGGGAACCCCCACAGCTTGTCCCCTCCACAGATGTGGGGCCATCTCAGAACTTGACTCCAGAGCCCCAGGCACACCCGCAGGAGGAGGCACCCTCCCCGCCTGTCCCTGTCCACAGAAGCCTAAGGCTCTTTTGTAAGCTGCCCCTAAGCCCAGAGCTGTAGGTCCTGAGGGGGCCCGAGGGAACCCCCTTGCCTGTCCCTTCACCCAGGGCCCTGTAAGACCGCCATGGCTTGTCTCTACCCAGGAAGCTCGGCCAGGAACACCCCTTTCGACAGGTCCCTCTCCTGCAGGCACGGGATGGAGCTCAACTCTACTTCCTTCCCCACATCCAGAGGCGGCTCTCATAGCCTGCACCTTCAGCCACAGGTGAAGAATGCTCTCATGGCCCAGAGATCCCGGGCGACCTTTTCTGTCGCAGCCCCGGGGACTCCTATCTTCGGTCTCCTCCCCAGACCCGGTCACCCACACGGCCCCGGCAGGCCCCACCACCTCGGGCTCTCCCACAGCTCCGTTAACCCACACAGCCCCAGGGTCCCTTGCAGCCTCGATGGAGCCTGCGGTCCCAGGAGCTCCCGAAACCTCATTCGCCCCGGCGGCGTCGTTGGTCTCCGCAGCTTGTCTCATCCCCCATGGCCGCCGACAGCCCTGCGGCCTTTCTGCACTCACACAGCGCGTCTCCCACTCCGAGGACCTCGCCCGGCGCCTTGCTCCACGGCCTCGGGAGGTCCCCGAGCCCCGTCTCTTCCCCCACGGCCGCCGAACTCCCCGCCCCGACCTGCTGGGCCCCACGCAACGACCCGGCATCTTAGCCGCTGGCTCGCCCCTGCACAACCTAGGCAAGGCCCCACGGCCAGTCGCCCGGCTCATAGCTACAGGGCAGTTCCCTCCCTCCCTAAGGCGGCTCTGGGGGTTGTCTTAGCACCTCGCTCCCTAAGCTGCTCCACACACGCACTCACACACTCAGCTCCAGCCTCGCAGCCTTTCTCCCTCCCAGCCCCCAACCCATCCCACCCCCGCCCAGGCTCAGGAGCCCGCCCCCAGTCCCAGGCCCCCCTAAAGCCTAGACGGCCGAAAAGGTAATTGGGGGAACGAAGCGACAAAGGCTGTCCGGGTCAGGTCTCCTCTCCCACAGCTTCAAGACTCAACGCAGCTTCCCAGAATCCACCCCAGCCCCCGGCCCGAGCCCACCTGGCCTGGGGCGAGGTGCAGCTACTGGGAGGCAGGCAAGGGGAGCCCCCAACTAGGCCGCGCTTCCGGCCGCCATCCCAGTCGCCATAGCAACAGGCGCAGGGCGGCTTGGGAGCTATTGAAGCTCCTGAACTAAATAAGGATTCAGGTGTTGCAAGGCGGTAAGTTTCGCAGCCAGTGTCCATGGGGCCGGGGCTGGGGCTAGACTAGGGTAGAGGCCTGGGCTTGGGAGTGCAGCTAGCCCAGAAAGAGCTGAGAAACGAGAGCAGAAAGCCATGCGGGTGCATTGTGGTCCTCAGAGGCTCCCGTACTCTACAGCGGCTCCGGGTTCCGCAGGCCCCGCCCCCTCCTGCCCAACCGGAAGCAGCCTTGCCCCGCCCAGTGGGCCCCGCCCGTAGCGGCCAGACGTGCACTCCTCTAGCTGCAGTTCCACGTCGTGCTGATGGCCCACTACGAGGAGGTGAGTGTGTCCGGCTTCGAGGAGTTCAACCGGGCCGTGGAACAGCACAATGGCAAGACCATTTTCGCCTACTTTACGGGTTCTAAGGACGCCGGAGGGAAAAGCTGGTGCCCCGACTGCGTGCAGGGTGAGGCCGGGATTCGGGGGCTCCTGTACAGCGGAAATGGCAAGAAGGTCGAGGCTACGCCCAGAAAGAGGGCTTAGTGGAGGCGGAGTGTTTTGATTCCAGACATCCGCGGGACAATCTGATCTGTCCCCGTCTCCTCCTATAAAATCCTACACTGCCCTGCCAAGAGCGCTCTTCTTTTTACCATTTTACCCGGATGATCTTGGAATCCAGTTCCTTAAAATTTCTCACTTACCCAGTACTGTTAGTGTCTTACAGGATGCGTGAGTTGGTCAGCAAATGTATGTGCTTTCCATTGTTATGGGCGCGGTGGTGCGGGGGCAAATTTGGACTGGGATTTGGACCTTACCCTTAATGTGGGTCTAAGACCAGAAGTGAACGCCTGACTTCTGTTGACCTCTTCAGTTAGCTGCAGGTTAAAGTCTGAGTATTTACCAAGACTGGGGGAAGGGGAAAGGAACACTGTTTATTAATGCTTGATTGTAGAGTTGACGAGTCTATCTCAACTTTTTTTTTTTTTTTAAAGCTGAACCAGTCGTACGAGAGGGGCTGAAGCACGTTAGTGAAGGATGTGTGTTCATCTACTGCCAAGTAGGAGACAAGCCTTAGTAAGTGGCAACGTATACTCTACTTCACAGACATGCACAAATTGTAAACTTAGGCGGCAAGGGCCTCAGGGACTCACCCAGTTTCTCTGTTACAAGGTTATGTCTGACAAGTTAAACAATTAGAAGCTATTAAATACAAATTTAAAATACCCACCTGAATTAAGTAAGGGTAATTAAAGGAATTTGGTCTGGTGTAAACCCAGAACTTAGCTGGCTTTACTTTTATATCTTAGTCACGCCTTAAAACTTTGCACAGGGTAATTAATAGATTAAGCCATAGTCCTCAAGGTTTTTAAGTGTTTGCAAGAACAATGATTACTAAAAAATGTAGGGATATGTCAAATATTAAGCAAACTGTAATAAATGAAGTAAATGTGTTTCATGATCATTTTTTCTTTTGTAATAGTTGGAAAGATCCAAATAATGACTTCAGAAAAAACTTGAAAGTAACAGCAGTGCCTACACTACTTAAGTATGGAACAGTAAGTATCTTTAAATATGCTGGGCCTGTAATTCACTGTCAATACTCTTTTAACTTGCTCTGGATCCAACTTTGAAAAGATCCTGACATTGCATCTCAATTCCACTGCTGTTTAGAGTGCTGCTGAGAGTCCATTCCTATGGCCAATCCCAATAAACTAATAATGTAAATATCTAGCTATTAGGTCTTTTTCATGATAAGTCACTGTTAACAACTTCTATAACCAGAAAGTAGGCTGACTCATAATTCCTTAAAACACTTGCATCAACAGTTGTTTTCTATGTAATTCATAATTCTGGTTAAAAAGGGCACCTCCTCTACTTCAGTCATGCCCCTGGGATCCTAAATTACAGAGTTGAGGGGAAGAAGAGGGTACTGGGCTTGCTGTCTCCTGTTTTAGTCTGTGGAGCTTCCTGGCATTTGGGGTTTAAGTCCCTTGAGCCAAGTATGTTAGTGATTCACTTTACAGCAAATATCTTGATTCTTTCATAAAACTTGTTATAACTAGTTGATAGTTTCTAAATTGTGTAATTTCTGTCTTCAAAGATTAGTGTCATTCAGGGCAGAACTCATTCCATTCCTAGTAATGTTTTATAGGAGTAGTTAAGATTTGACTGTTCTTCTCTTACAGCCTCAAAAACTGGTAGAATCTGAGTGTCTTCAGGCCAACCTTGTGGAAATGTTGTTCTCTGAAGATTAAGATTTTATGATGGCAATCATGGCTTGATTTCCTGATTTTAGTATCAAACTGTATACTCGCTTTGAATTCATGTTAGCAATAAATGATGTTAAAAAGAACTGGCATGTGTCTAAACAATAAAGTGCTGTTAAAATGCCCATGAACCTTTAGTTTGCCTGTAATATCTTCAGAAGTAGCAGTAAAGGCTCAAAGGAATGTATTATTGAAAGTGACAGAAATGCCTAAAAGCTCCTAAAGCTAGAGGACACCTTCCAAATCTCTAAAAAGATCAGGATCTTTTAAATTCTATGCATCTGCAAAGCAACTGATATTGCTGAAACCCCTTCTTTGATTTTGGAATGTAGCCACCGAAGGAAAGCACAGTACCTCTAATCCAGCCTCTGCTTAATTCAGGCAGTTTTGTTTCATTTATTAAAAAGCAGACTCCTGAGCACCAGAGGCAGTTCATTTTACAGCTATCTCAACATGCTTTACTTGGGATGCGGCAGGTGGCAGAGAGGGGCTAGAGAGACTATATAACCTAGTGGTGGGAAGAACTCCAACCTGGGAGTCAGTCACACTGATTCTACCACTTATTAGCTGTGTAACCATAGGCAAGTTAAGTTACTCACCCTGTCCAAACCTCAGTTTTGTCTTCCATAAACAAGGTTCTGAGAATTCAAGGAAGAACTTAACATAGCACCTGGTTTGTGGTACCTCCCAAATCAGTGTTAGCTTTCCCAAGTGAGCACAAGTATTTGAGGCTCCTCATCTTTGTTCTAAAGTCAAGAGACCAATTAGTAATTAACCACTAGTTGTCCTGCCATCACTAGGTCAAGTGAGGTCACAGTGACTCTTAAAGCCACCTTGCAAAGCAGGTAATACAGGTATTTCCTTTCCTGCAGAATTTAAGAACCTTTATGCAGTTCTTATCTGGTGATTTAAAGAAGTCACCTACTCCGCTACTCTCACTATATAGGGAAGAGTGGTAGAGTAGTTGATCTGAGACACAGGTTCCAGGAGATGGCCTTGCCCTACTATATGTCAGGAAGAGCTAGCCTTAGAATTCAGTACACTTGGAGGCCCACCCCTACCCCATGTCCCAATGCCTTCTTTATTTGGTCTAAAGCACCTAACTTTTCCATTCTTAATCAGCTGATTATGCTAAATGCTTAAACACCTTAAAATCCATATGGAAATCAAAGTAGAACACTTCAGGTTTAACAGTGATAGTCTATTAACAATAAAAAGTTAGTTGGATTAAAAAGCACACTAAAGGTTCTAGGGGCTACCATAATAAAGCTAGATAGGAAGAGTTTTCATTTTTTTTGTCTTCACTGTACATAAGAAATACATTTTATATATATATATATATATATCTCTTCAGAGCCTCGTCTGTATCCAGTTTTTCATTTTCCCGATGTGTTATTTTGCTGTTGCTGCTCCGCCAAGGCTTGTTGAAGGCGCATCCGCTTCCGGGAATAGTGCTGCCAGTGTAGAATCTGTTGTTCATCAATAAATTTCGCACACTGGGCATTCACCAGCTCCTTTCGGAAGTGTTCATATTGGAGCAGCTCTAACATGTGTAAACACTGAGGGTACCTGGGTTTAAGTTTTGAACAACATAATTTAAGTAAATAATGCCAAGGTCTAATTCAGTTATTCTCTTCAAAATGATCTTGTAGCCTACCATTTCTATGACATTAACTTAGTACACTCTAGTAGCACAGGGTTTTTTCCCTCATAGTCATCAAAAGTCAGTGTTCAGCAAAATTTTCAAGTGAGAAGGTTTAAGTTCAGAAAGATTAAATTAACTTCCTCAAGACTACAGAACACAGTAACTGGTAGGCAGAGTGAAAATTTAGGGACAAACCATGCTATTCCCTTCTAGGGGTTTCCAAGGTGAAGAACATGAACATATTTTAGTAATTATGTGTTTAATTGATAGTTACTGGTTTTTCCATCAATAGTGATAAAAAGACAACTTTCAGTTTGAAAGAGGACTATGCATATACATTGTACTCTTGTCCACAGGGATATACCAATTCTGAAATTACGTATACTCTAGGATTGGACAAGTAAATATACTGTGGATACGGAGAGCCAAATTTCTGGCTATTAGAAAAGGAATTATAGACAAGGAAAGGAAAAAGGCTAGAATGAACCCTTTGTTAACCGAGCTGGTATTGAAAACAGCATGTACTCACGGCTTTTAATATATAGAGACATAGACAGATATATACATGTGTGCATGTATACACATGCATACATTATATATAGAGTTGAGCTTTGTGTACTGAGCGGGCCTAGAAGCAATGACACTGTGGTACTAATGAACACACAGTGCCCGGTTTCCAAGGAGCAGGTTTCCTTGGAGAAAAGGCTGATTCAGGGATACGACAGGGAAAGGACAACATGAGCCTGGAACATTACGTAGTGCCAGAAGAAAAAGTGCTAAAAATTCTTGAGAGGATCAAAAGTATTCAGGAGCCAACTTGAAGGGATGCCTAATGGCCAAATCTGGAATATTCAGAGCAGGAAAATACATAATTAAAATTCACAGAATAAAAATAAGAATCCAAAAGTCCATACTAAATGGATGTAAATTTCTTTAATAAAATAATAAATATAAAACAAGGAAAAGTACTTCCCTACAATCGAATTCCAAACTAATAAATGGAGAATGATAGAAAATCACCATAGTGAAAATTGTTTCTTCAAAAGCAAGTATCTTCAAAAGATGCTAAAATTAATGGGCAAAAGTATATGTAATATGATATTTACATAGTCTCAAAGGATTTCCCCATAAGATACTTACTAAATATACAAGGAAAAATAGTAACTTGATTTGGAGAAACCTAGAAGGTACCACCCTCAACCAAGTTATCAAAATTATTATCACCAGTAGTGGGACAAATAGACTTCATGTGACTGTAGACGTATGACGGATAGAAAATCATTTCTGTCATAGTCATGGAAAAGAAAAGACCACTGAGATTAAAGGAGACTAAGAATACATGACAATAAATGCAACATGCAGGCCTAGACTGGATCCTGTACTGCATACAGCATACCAGCAGGACAACTGGCAAAATCTGACCTCTGTAGATTAGGTAATAAATTAATATTAATGTTCTGATTTTTGCTGATTGTATTGTTAAACATCTGGAATATCTGGGTGAAGAAAATACAGGAATTCTCTTTACTATTTTTTCAGGTATTTTGTAAGTGAAATTATTTCAAGTTGAAAAGACATAAAAGCATTCAAATGAAACAAAATACATTAAAATATAGGAAGTTTGCAGATAAAGCCAAAGTTGTAGAAGTGATATGCAAATGACTAAAGTTTGGAAAATAGGATGCTAGAGCAACGATTCTAAAACTTTAATAGTGTATATAAATCACTTCTTAAAATGCAGACTGATTCCTTAGGTCTGCAGTGGGGCCTGAGCTCTGCATTTGTAAAAAGCTCCCAAATGAAACCAATGCTGCTGATCTGAACATCACACTGAATAGAGGGCTTAGTACCATGCTTCTAAGAGAGTAACTTCCAAGGCAGTAAAGGTCTGCTATCTACACACTAAAAATACACAGTTGCTCTAATTGCTGGCTGCTTATGCTAGAATGCTCTATTCACACCTGCCCTGGCTAATTCCCTTTCATGACAGCATGAGTAGTTAAAATGACCAGGAGGTAAGTTCCAGCCGGGTAGCCTTTAACAAAGTGCTTAACCTCTCTAAAGTTCAGTTTCTTCAGCTGTAAAATAATGTGACAACCAAGAGAAGTCTCAAGTAGCATTTGGTCAATAACTAGAATTTAGACAGGCAGCGATTATATCAAATATATTAGATGATAATAAAGAATCATACTCTGGATAGGCTACAAGTCAACAAGATGAAACAGAAGCAGTAGAAAAGGAAAGTTCTGCATTTGGTGTTTTAAAAAATAAACACGATAGAGCTCAACAGCATTGATGAAAATAAGAACTGAAGGGTTTTAGTTGGCATTAATGCTCCCAGCAAGTCAACAATGTGATCCTCTCCCCACCCCCACCCCAAAAGTAATATAAACTTAAGTTTAATTAACAGAGGTGTATGTCCACATAAAGAAAACAAAGGACTTCAGGCCCACTGTACTCTGACCACATCTGAAGGCCTGTGTTTAGTTCTTGGCTGAACTGCGTAAGGTACAACTGCCAAATATCCAAAGGAGGGAACCTGAACTCATGAGAAATCTGGGCACCATGGCGGAATGGCTGAAGGGAGGTGAGAAAAACAGATATAAGAGAGATGTTATAGTGGCAGCTACTGGTTAGCAATAAAGCAGGCCAAGTGGTAGAAAGTCTCTTCCACCAGGTGGAAAGCAGCTAGTAGTGACAGCTGCTCTCAGCTTCAGCCAGTTGTTGACTTGGAAAAATTAAGATCTATGGTCACTAGATCTTCTAGATTTTAAAGAGTAGCTGGAAATCTGCATTTATTAAATAAAATTTTCTGATCTTTAAATGTTGGCAAGCATTAAAAAAAAACAAAAACTAAAATCTTGGGCAGACTAAATAAAATCCCCAAAATGGGCTAATTTGCAATCTCTCTTGACTGTAAATATCTAAAAGGCTGTTGTCCTCAAGAGGGTATAGAATGGTTCTAGCTTAATCCAGGGACAAACATATTGAAGCTACAAGGAGGTATATTATATTACAATATAAGGAAGAACTTTATAACTTCTGGCTAAAAATCGAATCAGCTGCCCTTGACAGAGTAACATGGGATCAATGGAAACTTCCAAACAGAGTGTAGACGACCATCTCTCAGCAACATTGTGGGTAAAATTAAACTTACTGGTGGCTAAGGCTTCCAACACCGAGTCTGTAAATCTACATACATACAACATTTGTTGAAATATACTTTCTAAAAAGTCTTTTCTTTGGATTATTAAATGGATAAAAAGCCAGAAAAGATACAAATGGTCCTGCAGGCAACACAAGATGTATATGCTTCATGAGTCAACTGTTACTGTACATAGAAAAGTGACTGCGAGACAAGATTGAAACATTTTCCTCTCAAATTTTCGTTTTTTCTTAAAAAAAAAGAGTTCACTACTGCTTTCTGACTACCTGCTTAAGACAAAGCAGGGGTGTGAGTTCAAGGTGTAGTTTTTTGTTTTTTACCATTAAAAAGAAATTGCTTTCTGGTTATATATGCTTCTTGCAACTTAGTAAGCTTTAACAGGAAAATGTCCGCTGAACAACCTGAATGGTAAACATATATATACACATAAAGGAATAAATGCATGTCAAGCATTTAGCACTGTTCTTGGCACATAAGAGGCCTTAAAGAAAAGACAGCAGCTCTAAGACTCAGGTAAGACTCCTCCAAACAACCCCAAACACCTTCCTTACAGATACCCTCTTTTTGTGTTCTTAATTTCAGCCCATGGCTATGTCACTACATTTACAGATTGTGAGTTCTTTGGGATTAGAAACCCGGGGAGATGGGGAGGTTGGTAAAAGACAAGGTCAGACGAAGTAGAGCCAGATCATAGAGGGGTTTAGCCCAAAAAAGAGAGACTGGATTTTATTCCGCATGGAATGCAAAGCCATTGAAAGGTTCTAGGCAAAAAAGTAAAGTGTTCTGATCTATATTTTTAAGTGATTAAGTTGGCTTCTGTGTAGAAAGCTGTTTTGCTTTGTTTGGTTTGGGGGGAGGGCCAGGGGAGCAGGAAGGTCAAAGTGGAAGCAGAGATAACCAGGGAATAGATTGCTGCAGTGATACAAGTTAGAGATGAGGGTGTCTTACATTAAGGTGGCAATAACTAAAAGAAGTGGAGAGATTCAAAATACATTTTTGCCAATGTGAAACTAAGAAATTTATTATATAATAAAGTATACACATGCTTAGGATTATAAAAATTAAACTTACTTTAGATACTTGGCATATTCTGGGTCTTTCCAGTAAAGCAAGTATTTAAGATAATTAACAAAAGCTTTGTCTTTGAAGTAACCTCTTTGGGCAAGAACTGAAAAGCATTAGAAAAAAAGAATATCTGTAGGTCAAATCAATTCTTAAACTATATTTTGTTACCCCTAATATAAAGGATCTATTTACATAACACCCCCGCCACCAACACACATCAGATTCAAAACACAAGTCCCAGTGTGCACAATTACATCTATACACCAGTATTAAGTGTAATTTCGTTCCACTGAGAATGTGTACAAGTAGATACTATTTTGAACTGCAACTCTTCTGTCAGAAATTAATAGCTACTCAATTTAATGAGGTGCTTAACAACTTACAATTAAGGTAATTTGGGTTGGCTAAACATTGCACAAATTCCAACTCCAATTGAAACCGAAGTCGATTTCCAGCATCATCTAGGAGACAAGACAGCAAAAATCATCGAAAATAAAGGTCACTGTATATAATTCTGATTTGTGGTAGGGAAAGAATAAAGAAATCTGACTAATATTGAGATGGTCTTCCTAAACTGGGAGTGGGTGGAGATAAACCTTTCTTCGAAATCTAAGAGAAGCCGAACCTTGATTAAAAGGATTAAGTTAGAAGTTTCTCTAAAGTTAAAGAGAAATCATCAAAGAAAATAGCCACACAAACGGAGCAGAATTCCTACCAACTCGTGGGCCACTTAGGTAGGCTGTAATAACTGTGGCTTCCCCTATTTTAATAATGCGTTGTAACAATTTTTAACAGTGATTAAGTTTCGCAAAAGCTACGTGCTGAATCTGTTAAGAAAAACTTAGGATGCAAGCCGAAAAAGAGACTGCGGAGAGCCTAAAAGATCGTGGAGTGTATGCATATGTGAGAAGCACCAGCAGCAGAATGATACGCAAGTCTAGCGACGATATTTCAAACACGCAAGCTCGTGAGAAGCAGAAAACCAACCAAGGAGGACACGGTTTAACACACAAGTCCTCTCTTAATCTCGCCCACGCTGGGGAGCTGGTGGTTTCTGAAGAGCAAAGATGTGCAATAAACCAAATTAGGAGAACTGCGAAAAGCACCTTAGCCTTTCTAGACGCCACGAGAGCCTTCTCTCCTCCCTGTCCAAATACGAACTCTGCCGAGTGACACCTGAAAGCAAGCCCCAGGGAAACGGTCTGGGCCCAGGAGAGTTCCATCTGCGACTACTCCAGGTTCAGAGAGCTACTCACCTGTCTCCATAGCGACGGCGGCGGCCATAACAAGCGGAGACACCAACTCACCGCCAGCCCAACAGAGCAAACGCCCAGAATGGCGAGGGAAGTTCCGGAAACCACAGCTCTCTCTTCCGGTCCCGGGGCATTGTGGGATATGGGGCCGGGAGGCTCCGCCCATCCCCGGCCCTCTCCACCCCCGCTGGCTCCCGAACGGCGAAGGGGCGGGGACAGGGGCGGGGACAGGGCCGTGGGAGCGCCCGAGGGGCAGGAGCCCAGTGTTTTAGCCTTCGAAGAACCATGGTGCTTCCACGTCATCGTGTTGTGGCGCTACCCGCTGTGGTAGTACAGTAGTTTTCCTCGCTTCTGCCTGCGATGACGGTTGGTGTGTGGGGCGCCCAGAGGCCTCCCTGCCCCCTCACGCTTGGCAGAATGGCCTCAGCCCAGGGGGCAAGCAGTCTTCGCCCCGGTAGGGACCGCCCGCTACACAGAGACGTCCACGGTACGCGTGGAGACCTCGTCCCACCGCGAGGAGACGTCGTCCCGATGGGTGGAGACCTTACAGCGCCGCAGCGAGGGGCCCTCCCTCTCATCGTCAGGAAAGTGGCTCCCTGGCGTCCTCGAGGCGTCGACACGTGGAAGCCTCCTCGCCGCGCATGGAAACGACCTCCCGCCACGTCAGGCACCCTGCGGGTGGAGATGTCTCTGCACCGCGCGGAGAGCCCGGCCCCGCGGGCCAGGCCAGCCGCCCCCCAGAGAGAAAAAACAGCCTGATGAGATGCTGCTTCTCAAAGGCCACCAAGGGGCCAGGGCCCTCAGCCAGGACAGAAAGGCCTCCAGTTGCCAGCCAGTCAGCTGCCAGGTGGACCAATCTTTTTCGGTTTCATGGAAACAGCCCATAAATCAATTTAAGAAACAGCCAAGCTGCGGTTCCTGAACACAGCCAAGGTTTATTGACCGTCCTGCAGGGTCTTGGACCAGCCTACTTTTGACCCAGTGAATTATTTTCACTTTAAGCCAGTAGAAAAGGTTTTCAGGCCCAGGATGCTGTATAAATCGGGTTGATGGACAAAGAGGCTGTTTGAGCCTCTGAGCCAGGTGAGTTTGAGATCCAAAGCCCTCAAATGACCTTCACACCTTAGGAACAGAGACCAAACTGAAATCATGACCTGTGGAATGATTCTATGCCTGCTAAAAGCTTGAGAGGCAACAAACAGACTCATAAATTATTAATTGGCCTTTGTTTATGTTTCAAGGTAAATGGTTTTCTTTTACCTGGCACCCCCATCCACACACTTTTTTAAGGTAGGTCAGATGTAGTTAAAAATGATAGCAAACCCACCAGCAAGCAAAAATAATCTTAGAAGAGAAAGTGAAAGGAGGTCATTGAAACCTGACCTGAGGTTTGAAGAAGATGGACAAGAGTCATGTTTATTGAGTACCCGCTCTGTGCCAGGCACTACAGATGCTCCTCCACGATGGGGTTACCTCGCAATAAACCCATTTTAAGTAGAAAATATGGTAATTTGAAAATGCACTTACTATCTACAACCTACTAAACATCATAGCTTAGCCTACCCTACCTTAAACATGCTCAGGACACATTAGCCTAAAGTTGAGCAAAATCATCTAACAGAAAGCCTATTTTATAATAAAATGTTGAATATCTCATGTAACTTATTGCTTACTGTACTAAAAGTGAGAAACAATTGTATGAGTACTTAAAGTAGTATTTCTACTGAATGTCACTTTTGTACCATTGGGAACTGTCTGTATTCTGGGAACTTGGGACTATAGCAGTAAAAAAGGCAAAGACCCAACTCTGGTGGAGCTTACACTCTGGTGAAAACGCAGACAAGCAATGATGAAACGAGACAATTTTCTATTATGATTAGCACTATGAAGGAAATACATGGGTAATGTGATAGAGAATGGAAGTAAGAGGTTTCTTTTGATAAAAGGGTCAGGGAAGGCCTTACTGATTAGGTAACATTTAATCTGAGATATGTGTGAGTGAACAGTGATCTGGAAAGGGTGCATTTAAGCAGAAGGAACAGCAAATACAAAAGGTGGATGGAACAAGTTTTGAATGTTCAAGGGACAGAAAGAAGGCCAGTGTGGCAGGAGTGAGAGAGGGGCAATTATATATACATGGAAGCAGAATGGAAGACAGGAGATTAAAAGCAAGCAGGGGCCAGTCCATGGAAGGTCTTCTAAGCCACAGTAAGGAGTTTGAGATTTATTCTAAGGTCAACAGGAAAATATTGGAGGGTTTCCAACAGAGGAATGACATGATGCCATTTACATTTTAAAAATATTCTGGCTTCTGTGTGTAGAATGTGGGACAGTGGTTCTCAACTAAGTGTGATTTTGTTCCCCAGACGACATATGGCAACGTCTAGAGACATTTTAGTTTGGTGGAAAAGTTGGGGGGCGGTGCACAGAAGGTGCTACTAGCACCTGGTGAGTAGAAGCCAGGGATGCCACCTCACATCCTCCAGTGCACAGGTCAACACCCCACCCTCTGCCAACAACAAAGAATCACTGGTCCCAAAATGTCAATAGTGCCGAGGCTGAGAAACACTGACAGTTCTAGCAGTTTGAAAAGCTAGAGCATGGTCCACTGGGGCAACACCCCACTTCTGCATATCAGGATTGTAGTGAGACCCTAAGAAACAGTCATGGAGGAGGGTTACCTCTAAAGTTAAAGAGAAGTCATCAAAGAAAACAGCAACACAAACGGAGCAGAATTCCTACCACTCGTGGGCCACTTTGCAGGAATTTTAACAGTGACCACTAAGGTAGGCTGTAATAACTGGCTTCCCCTATTTTAATAATGTAACAATTGTTAACAGGGATTAAGTTTTGCAAAAGCTACCTGCTGAATCTGTTAAGAAAAACTTAGGATGCAAGACGAAAAAGAGACTGCAGAGAGCCTAAAAGATAACGGAACATATGAATATACAAGAAGCACAAGTAGCAGAATGATACACAAGTCTGGCGACAATATTTCATACTTATGCAAGCTCATGTGAGAAGCAGAAAGCCAATCAAGGACACGCCCTAAGACATAACTCCTCTCCCTTAGTGTCGCCCACGCCTGGGAGCTGGTGGAGTCATGTGTGAATAGCAAAGATGTACAAACAAACCAAATTAGGAAAACTGCAGAGTCCCTTAGCCTTTCTAGACGCTACAAGAGCCTTGTCTCCTGCCTGTCCACATACTAACCCTGCAGAGAATGAGGCGTGGAAGGAGGCCCCGGGGAAGCGAGAGAAGCGGTCTGGGCTGAGGAGAGGTCTATCTGCGACGACTCCAGACTCAGAGAGCTACTCACCTGTCTCCATAGCGACGGCAGCGGCCATAACAAGCAGACACTGAATCAACACCAGCCCAACAGAGCAAAAGCCCAGAGGTGCGGGAGAAGTTCCAGAAACCACGGCTCTCTCTTCCGGTCCCGGGGGCCATTGTGAGATATGGGGGCTGTGGTTCCGCCTATTCCTGGCCCAGCCGGCTCAGCCCACGCTGGCTCCCGAACGGCGAGGGTTCGGTGCCCGACTGTGGGAACGCCAGAGGAGCAGGAGCCCAGGGAGGCAGAGTTTTACCCTCAAATGGAGTGAGTCCCGGCCGGGCGCGGTGGCTCATGCCTGTAATCCCAGCACTTTGAGAGCCTGAGGCAGGTGGATCACGATGCCAGGAGACCAGCTTGGCCAAGATATTGAAACCCCATCTCTACCAAATACAAAAATTCGCCGGGCTTGGTGGCGCGCGCCTGTAATCCCAGCTACTCGGGAGGCTGAGGCAGGAGAACTGCTTGAACCCGGGAGGTGGAGGTTGCAGTGAGTCGAGATCGCGCCACTGCACTCCAGCCTGGGAGAAGAAGCGAGATTCTGTCTCAAAAAAAAAAAAAAAAAAAAAAAAAAGGGTGGTGTAGGGGGGTGGGGAATGAGTCCCAGAGTCTGGCACAAGGAAGACAAATGTGCAGTTAGTGGAATGAATTTGGTAGCCTATATATACCTTCCTCACGCGCCACAGCAGACTGGGTCTCCTTGCCTACTTCACCCTCTCCTGCAATCCAGCTTGTGAGGCCTGTGTATGTGTGTGTGTGCGCGCGCACGCCCATGCCCACGCCCGCGCTTGCCTTTACATGGAGGTTGGCTTCCTAGACATCTAGACTTGCCCCAAAGTCCGTGGTACACGCGTGCGTAACTCCTTTCCCCACCTCGCCTGCCTGCTGTACCAGGCTTTGATTCCTTCTTCCTGCGTGTTTTGGACAGAAAACACGCAGGTGGCACACAGTAAGCGCTTAATAAATGTCCCGGCTAAGCGATCTCCTTGGAATTGAGGGGATGCTCCTGTGCGCCCCTTGTTGCACAGAGCTCCCTTGTCTGGAAACTCAGCGGTCACTGGAGCGGCCGTCGGTCCTCTCAATTTCTCTATTTTAAAAAGCCGTTTCAAGCGCTAGCGCTGTTGGATCTCCGACCTTTTGGGCTTTATCGCCTGGGGTGGAGTGGGTGGTGAGAGGGAAGGGATGGGAAGCCAAGACAGAAGAACATTCCCGATTTCCCGACCCACATCCCATCATATATCATATCAACCTGGGGTTCTACCGGGTCCTGTTACTTTTTTTCTTCCACCAACCCCAAAATCCCATCACTGGTCTAGCCCTCTCCCAGTTCCCCAAATCCGGATGTCTGTCCCAGGGAACTTCAAGGAAACTTGCCCGAATGAGGTCCGCCCCTCTTCCCACCTCCCAGACCTCTCCCCCAGTATCACCCGCGCCTCCTCCCTCGCTTCACTTCCCTCTAAACAAGAATCCGGCGCAGTCAGTTCTAGATCCTGAGCATCTCCCGCGTCATTGCCCAGTATCCTCCCCGCCCCCGACCGCCCACGTCCCCTTGAACCTGCTGAGCCCTGCTCCCCGCACCACCACGCCCTTGCTCCGAGCTTCAGAGAAAGAAAATGCGCACGAGCAGGTGGCCCCGCAACTCCACGATGAGGGAACGGAGGACGGAAGGTGGAAAGGCGAACTCTTTCCTCCCTTCTTCCCTACCTAGGGTGGGCAGCTGGTGACACACAGTAAACGCTCAATAAATGTTCCCGCTGCTTGATCTCCTTGGAATTCAGGGACGCTCCTGAGCGCTCTCATTCCACACAGCTCTCGTGCCTGGAAACTCTGCGGTCGCCCAAGTCGGTCCTCCTGCTTCCTCGATTTTAAACGCCGTTTCACACCTCCAGCGGCCTCGCCACCTCTGCTGCAGACCTTCCAAGCCCTTCTGAAGCCAGAAGGATTTCTCCCTAATTCACTCCCGCTGCTTAACACGTTTGAATGGCTCTCGCTTGTTCTCGGGACCAAATCCAAAGCCCTTGGGGCCACCTTCAAGAGCCTCCCGACCTGCTGACCCCCTACGCCTGGGCTCTGAGCTCCAGTTCCACGATGCTGCTGACCTTCTCTTCCCCTCCGTTCTGTCCCTGCCTGGCACGCCTTTCCCCTGCCTACCCTCTCACTATTCCTGGCTGAGCTCTCCGCACCTCCAGGTCTCCGGGAAGGCTGTCCCCAGGCCGGTGGGGCCCCTGCAGGTCCTCAGCCTCGGGGGAGGGGGTCGCACATTGGGAATTGCCACCAGCACGTCCCGGCTTCACAGCGCGCTAGTCCAGGGCACGATTCCGGGTTCCCAGCTCCCAGCCCAGGGTTTAGCACAGTCAATGACCACAGGGAGGAGAAAGTGAAGGAAGGAGCAACCTTTCTACCTGCCGCCCCCGTCCCCTCAGAACCGAGTCCTCTCTCTCTCTCTCTCTCTCTCTCTCTCTCATGATTCAATTACCTCCCACTGGCTCTCTCCCATGACACGTGGGGATTATGGGAGCTACAATTCAAGATGAGATTTGAGTAGGGACACAGCCAAACCCTATCAAAAGGTATCCAAATTATCCTTATACTCAGGCAACATGATCATCTATGTAGCAATTCCCAAAAAATCTACAAAAATACTCCTAAAACTAATAAGTTTAGCAAGATGGCAGGATACTAGCAAAGAATAACTGAAAACCAAAATATAAAGAAAAATATTTAAAATAGGTCTAAAAAATGATTAACTTAGGCATACAATCTGACAAAAATATGTATAAGATCTGTATGCTGAAAACTACAAAATGTTGATCAAAGAAATGAGAGAAGACCAAAATAAATGGGAAGACATACGATGTTCACGAACCAGAGGACTCAATGTTAAGATGTCATTTATCCTCCAATTGATATACAGATTCAATGCACTCAGTCAAAATTCAGAACCTTTTGGTAAGTATTGACAAGATGATTCTGAAATATATGTGGAAAGACAAAAGAACTGGAATAGTCAAAATAATTTTGAAAGAATAATTTTGGAGGAATCACACTGCCTGGTTTTAAGGCTTACTATAAAGCTAAGTAATCAAGACAGTGTGGTATTGGTGAATGAATAGATCAACTGAATACAACAGATAGTCTAGAAATAGATCTGCATGTTATAAATATGACCAGTAGATTCTTGCCAAAGGTATGAAGGTAATTCATTGGAAAAAGGAAATTCTGTGAATACATGATGTTGAGACCACTGGACATCTTTATACAGACAGATGAACTACAAGCCACATTTCACACTTTACACAAAAATATGTTCAAAATTAATTATAAATCTGAATGTAAAACTTTTAGAAGAAAACAAAGACAACCCTTGTGACCTTATCCTTATTCTCAGGCAAGATGATCATCTCTGTGGCAATTCCCAAAGAATCTACAAAGATAACACCAAAGCATGAGCCATGAAAAAAAAAATGTCAAACATTATCAAAATTTGGGCTGGATGCAGTGGCTCATGCCTGTAATCCCAGCACTTTGGTGGGTGGATCACTTGAGGCCAGGAGTTTAACACCAACCTGGCCTACATGGTAAAACACCATCTCTACTAAAAATACAAAAATTAGCCAGGCGTGGTGGTACGTGCCTGTAATCTCATCTACTTGGGACGCTGAGGTGGGAGAATTGCTTGAACCTGGGAGGCAGAGGTTGCAGTGAGCCAAGATTGTGCCACCACACTCCAGCCTGGGTGACAGAGGGAGACTCTGTCTTAAAAAAAAAAAATTAATGTGCTCTGTGAAAGACACTGTTAAAAGAAAGCAAAAAGACAATCCCAGACTGGAAAAAAATATTTATAAGTTACATCCAACAAAGGATTTGTATGCAGAATATAAATAACTTTCAAAACACTACAGTAAGAGAAACCCAATTTTGAAATGGACAAAAGACATTTCACAAAAAGAGAGTATACAGATAGAAGATAAGCTCATGAAAATGCTCAGCATCATCAGCCATTAAGGAAATGCAAATTAAATCACAATGAGGACATTCATGTGATTTAGATGCACATGTATTTAAAAGGTTGGGCTAGACTGGGCTCAGTGGCTCATGCCTGTAATTGTAATCCCAGCATTTTGGGAGGTTGAGGCAGGTGTGTCATTTGAGGTCAGAAACTTGAGACCAGTCTGGCCAACACAGTAACACCCCTTCTCTACTAAATATTTTTTTTAATTAGCTAGGCGTGGTAGTATGTGCCTATAATCCCAGCTACTCAGGAGGCTGAGGCAGAATTGCTTGAACCCAGGAGGTAGAGGTTGCAGTGAGCCAAGATCACACTACTGCACTCCAGCCTGGGCCACAGAGCAAGACTCTGTCTCAAAAAATAAAAATAAAATAAAATAAATAAAATGTTGACCGGGCATGGTGGCTCATGTCTATAATCCCAGCACTTTGAGAGGCCAAGATCACTTGAGCCCAGGAGTTCCAGACCAGTCTGGCCAGCATGGCAAAATCGCATCTCTACTAAAAGTACAAAAATTAGCTGGATGTGATGGCACACACCTGTAATTCCAGCCACACACCTGTAATTCCAGCCACACGGGAGGCTGAGGCAGGAGAATCGCTTGAACTCGGGGGGCAGAGGTTGCCATGAGGCGATATCTTACCACTGCACTCCAGCCTGGGTGACGAAGTGAGACTTTGTCTCAAACACACACACACACACACACACGCACACACACACATGTATTTAAAAATTTTCAAATGCTGACAATACCAAGTGCTTACAAGGATGAGAAGCAACTAGAACTCTCAGACATTGCTGGTGGGATTACAAAATGATATTGCCACTCTGGAAAACAGTTTGGCAGTCTTATAAAGTTAAATACACTTTATAATATGACAACAATTCTTAGGTATTTACCCTAGAAAACTTAAAGTTTATATTCACACCAAAACCTCTAAATAAATAGTTGTAACAACTCCATTCATAATTGCCAAAACAGGCCAGGCACTGTGGCTCACACCTATAATCCCAGCTCTTAGGGAGGCAGAGGCAGGAGGATAGCTTGAGCCCAGGAGTTCGAGACCTGCCTGGGCAATATAGCAAGACCCCGTTCTCCACAAAAAGGGAGGGGGAAAAAAAAGACAAAAAATATATATAATTTCCAAAGCAGCAACAACAAACAACTGGAAACAACCCCATGTCCTTCAATGGTGAATGGATAAACATAATATTCCTCAGAGATAAAAAGCAATGAACTATTGATACATGCAACCACTTAGATGAATCTCAAAGGCATTATTGAATGAAAGAAGCTCATCCCAAAATGTTACATACTGTATGATTCCATTGACATGACATTCTCAGAAGGACAAACCTATAGTAATAGAGAACAGATCAGTGGTTGCCAAGGCTTAGGGATGTGATGGACAGTGTGATTACAAAGAGGTAGCATGAGGGATTTTCGGAGGTAATGAAACTGTTCTGTATCTTGTGGTGCTTACACAAACCAACATAAATTTCATAAAACTGTGACCAGTCACAGTGGCTCACACCTGTAATCCTAGCATTTTGGGAGGATTGCTGGAGTCCAGAAGTTTGACACCAGCCTGGACAACATATTGAGATCCTGTCTTTATCAAAATAAAAAAAATGTTTTAATTAGCCAGGTGTGGTGGCAGCCTCCCAGTGACATAGGAGGCTGAGGTGGGAGGATTGCTTGAGCCTGGGAGGTCAAGGATGCAGTGTGCTCCAGTGACAGAGCAAGACCTCATTGCAAAAAAAAAAAAAAAAAAATATATATATATATATATATGTATATATATATATATATATATATAACTTCTACCAAAAAAGTCAACTTTATTGAATGTTAATTCAAAATTAAAATTAAAACATAAAGCTGTAAAGACAAAGATATTTTCAGATATGCCAGGTTTTAAAATTTTACCTCCTGGAACATCACACACTGGGGTCTGTTGGGGGGGGCTAGGGGAGGGACAGCGGGGAGTGGGGAGGTTGGGGAGGGATAACATGGAGAGAAATGCCAGATACAGGTGATGGGGGGGAATGGAGGCAGCAAACCACATTGCCATGTTGTACCTATGCAACAATCCTGCATGATCTACACATGTACCCCAGAACCTAAAGTACAATAAAAAAAAATTTTACCTCCCACACACTCTGTCTCCAAAAGCTACTGAAAGATGTGCTTTTGTGATGGCATGATGAGGAGAATAAACACGAAGAAGGAAAACACCGGATCCAGACATGAGAATCAACACAAAAGGAAAATGATGGAAACTGCTTAAGCAATGGTGAAGACAAGTGCCAGGAAGACAGCTGTACAGTGTGTCTAAGAAGTAACCTGTCCACTTTGTAGTAGGATGACAGAGAGCTCCCAGAGGATTGATATCAAGAGAAAAGCAGAATTGATAGATCATTTGGGGTGTCTGAACAAAAATTCAAAAAGACTTCCAGTTCTGGTGGAAAATTTCATAACACAATAGTATATGGAAAACAACACAAACCAAAAAAAAGAGGCAATTATTAACTTCAGGAAATAAAAACGTTACAGTGTAATTATAGTACTGTATATAACTCGCCTATCAATGTTAATTGCATTATCTTGATAATATAAACACTAAACCAATGGCATACCAAAGATGGATGGTGAGGGCAGTCTGCCTCAGGTGCTGGCAATAAGAAGTGCATTACTGAGGGTATCTTTGAAACAATCATAAAACTAGAAGTCAGTCTGGTTTTCATTGTCACTGTGCACTAGCAATTCTAAATAATGTCAATTATAAAATTCTTCTTTCCCCCCCCACTGAAAATTTTTTGTTTGTCTAATTTATAATTCATAAGTAGTTTCTGAAGTTACTGTTGAACTTTAACATTATATTTGCAAGCTTCAAATGAACACATTCTTATTATTTATTCTTTAATAAGCATTTTATATTTTACCTGAAAGCTAACTGAGCAACGCCCAGTTGTATATTCCGTCTCCAACACACACAGATTCAGCTACAGGCAATTGTTTGAGAGTAAACTTATAATAGTTCAGAATCACTGTTCAGGTTCATTTCTAATGCAGTTTATGTCTCCACCCCTGTGATACCACACATTCCTGCTTTTAAACAGCATATTAAACATAAACAATGCAAGCACAGTATTGTAACTGCAAAGAAACAGAACTTGAGTTACTTCAGCTTGTCATCCAGTGCAACCAGGAGCTTAAAACCATGAAACAGTGCAAACAAAAAGGTACAATATAATATTTTTGGTGGGTAAATACCAGGTTTTGTTCATATATGATATAGTTTACTTAATTTAAATAATTATTAAAAAAATATTTTTTTGGAGACGGAATTTCGTTCTTATTACCCAGGCTGGAGTGCACTGGCGTGATCTTGGCACATTGCAACCTCTGCCTCCCCGGTTCAAATGACTCTCCTGCCTCAGCCTCCTGAGTAGCTGGGATTACAGGCGTGCACCACCATGCCCAACTAATTTTTGTATTTTTAGTAGAGACGGAATTTCGCCATGTTGGTCAGGCTGGTCTTGCTCTCCTGACCTCAGGTGATCTACCCATCTCGGTCTCCCAAGATGCTGAGATTACAAGCATGAGCCAACGCGCCTGGCCTAAAATTTATTCTTTTTAATTATTAGGTTTTAAAAAAATTTTTTTAATTATTAGTTTTTTTGAGCTAAAAAATGGATCCAGATAATTTAATGTGTAACTAGTATTATTATTAGTAATTTCCCAAATAGTACCCTTTGGAGACATTTGTTTTGTTTTTAAAGATCACTTAATAGTGATTGAACAATTACTTACCTGAAATATTAATAAATCAGATTGTAACTAAAGGATAAAAATTCTGTTAGGTAGATATAAGAATTATTTGATAAATAGTTGTGGTTTTTTGTGCTGCAGGAGCTTGGAAGAACTTGCAGATCAGCAACTGATTCAGTTTGTAATGACTCTGAATTTTATAAAGAAATTTGAATACTAACATGAAACAATATTAATCTAGTGGACTTCAGTAAGGAAAATAATGTAAAAAAAAAAGCAATATATGGCTCTATCTTGAAATACATAATACCTTCAACATTACATAAAGTTACTGAAAAAGCTAAAGAATTACAAGCTGGGCATCCAAAGCACCCACACTAAAAACAGTGCAATATTAGGATGATTGTTTTTTTCTTTTTTAGTACTGCAATATTCATTTTTTATTTTTAACCATTGTTATTATTTATATGAAGTTCAATAAAAGAAAAGACTTACTGTTTATTTTCCTTACTATTACATATTTGTTTTATTTCATGATTAATATTAGAATAAAGTTTATCACCTAGGAGGTTATAAAAAAGATCCAGTCCAGGTGTCATGTATGTTGGCAGGCCTCTGCACTGGATCTCGATCTAATGAAAAGTGGTGGCAATTATATTTGAAGGATGAGAGGAGACTGAGCATATGTATATGTGTGTTAGGAGGGGTCTAGTAAATAACGGAAAAGCTCAACAGCCATAGCAAGAAGTCATTGTTTGGGGGCTGTGAACCTGACAGCAAAGGAGATCACTGTAAGAGGCAGGATTACTCCCTCAGAGCTGTGAGGTTTGGATAAATGAAAATACGGAGCAGAGAAATGCAATTTTTCATGTAGGGCCAAGTGGTGAAACTTGACTTTTTAAACTGGGCGTGTCTTACTTTGAAAAGAAATCATTACAAAGCCAAAAGGACTTAAGAATGAAGAAGGCAGTGCAAAAAGTTTGGGAAGTAAGATTTAGACACTAATTATAAACGCTAGAAATTACAATTATAAAACAAATATAAATAATGAAAATCCCAACAAGAGGAAAATCAATCTAAGTAAGAATATTGGGGGATTCACAAAGGGAAGAGGAAGTGTGACTGCGCTAACCACCTTACCTTTTATAGCCGGGGAACAATCAGTACTGTCTGAAATTGAAATGCGTGAGGTTTGAAAAATCAATGATTCTAACTTCTTTATGATTTTATGGTTTTCATAATCACTTGTCCTTAACATTATAGGGATCTTTTAGTAATCAATATCTCCTGGGGTGGAAACATCATTCAAAGTATAGCCATTCCTTCAGATCTACTTCAATTTATTTTTCTTCTGTTGAATTTTGTTAAAATTTCAGAAGCTTAATTTGTATTTTTAATAAAATGTAGAGTAGGGATTAATTTTTACAAAATCATTTTTTTCTAACCTTATCTAAAACTTTCTCTTTCTATCCATTTATTCTTCTTTAGTTTATAGGCATAGAAAGATATTTGAAATAATACCAGTTACTGTATTTACCATTCTAAAAGAGTGATTTTTTTTCTTTTTCACATATAAACAACTCTGAAATCTAGTCACCAGACAATGGCTGACAGTCAGGTGGCAACCATGAAGTAGTTGTCATTGCTGACACCTTCTGGTAAGATCAAGCAAGTGCCAGCATCAAAACTTAAAGCAATACCTTAGAAAAAAAGTCCAGAGACAATAGCTGAGCACTCTTTTAAGAAATGCTGCAGGCCAGTTGCGGTGGCTCACACCTGTAATCCCAGCACTTTGGGAGGCCGAGGCAGGCAGATCATGAGGTCAAGAGATCGAGACCATCCTGGCCAAGATGGTGAAACCCTGTCTCTACTAAAAATACAAAAATTATCTGGGTGTGATGGTGGGTGCCTGTAATCCCAGCTACTCAGGAGCCTGAGGCAGGACAATCACTTGAACCCTGGAGGTGAAGGTTGCAGTGAGCTGAGATGGTGCCACTGCATTCCAGCCTGGGCAATAGAGTGAGACTCTGTCTCAAAAAAAAAAAAAAAGAAATGCTGCATTATCGATACTCTTGATGCACAAAGTATATTGTATTCACATACACACACACACACACACACAGACACACACTACTGAGTCAAAAAGTGATTCAGAGGAGTTGAACGCTAAATGTGAAGATGTTTTAGAAACATATTGGACCAATTTATTTCTTATATTTTTTGTTTACGTTTGTATATGAGTACAATGCTACAAAATATATATTTATACAGGTTTAAAATAGGTATTTTAATAAAAATTCTAAGTTATATAAAGCATTTTATTATGGTTTAGGTTTTCTTAGTGATACAAAAAATAATTTGAAGTATAATCAAAACTTAGATTTGATGAACTATCATATTTCTGAGTGATAGAACTGGGTGGTTTGTTTCATCTTTAAACTTTCCCATATGGCTTAATTTTATAATATGCTATGAGGAATATTACAAATAGTACATATTATTATATACAAAATATAGACAATGTATTATATATGACACAAAATATGTAATTTATTTATTATATATCATACATATTACATAATGAATATGTAATAAATATGTAAAATTTTCCATATAGCTTAATTTTATTATGAACTCTTTGATATAATAACTGGTATTTCATTTGAGCCATCTTGATATTGCTCTCCCAATATTGTTCATACTCACTCAGCTTTACTTAGCCTCATGCAAAAATTTCTCCCTATTCTTCAGCTTTACAGTATTTTGGCCATGGTCTAGGTCTAGGGTGGTTTCCTTCATGGTGGAAGTGAAATATTAATATTTCAAAGCCAAAGAACTCCCTGACATTCTCTTGGGGCTGTGCCTTTCTAAGAGCTTCTGTGTATTCTCTCCCCAACCCTGTATCCTATATTACTCTACCTTCTTCTTCCATACCTATTTCAGGATCTCTGAAAGATGCTGGACACAAGTCACCAATGTTCTTGTGTTAGAAGCAGCATTCATGTCCTAAAGATCAAGGGTGGTGTTTCAGGACCATGGACAGTAGCACATGGCTAGGGATGCCTAAACAAGGTCCCAGCATTCACCTCACCCTACAAGTCCCTCCAGAGGACCCATCAAGGCTGTCAGTGGACACGTTGCAGGTTAAATCCATGGTCTTCCTCCAAATCAGGCTTAGAAAACTCCTCTCAACAAAATATCACATAGTAGGCACTGAATAAATTTTTGTTGAATTAACAAATTTATTACAGCAAAGGGTTATACCTACGTGCTTAATTCACCCAACAAATATTTATTTAAGCCCCTATTGTGTGACATGCATGAACCTTTCAGACAGGATGTTTTGTGACTGAGTTCCCTATTTCATGGTGTGTGGCTGGTGTCTTATGAGTACGACAGTAGGCGCTACATGGGGCTGCTTCCTGCCTGCGTCTCCAGTACAAAGTGAAGTCTAATAGTTTTTCCTCTTTTCTTCTGTTAGAATTCTGGGCCACTTGTTTGTCCATCAACACTTCTTCTTCTCTCCTGATTTCTGTCACTCTCCCTAGAGCCTAAGACATCAGAGAATGCAAATAAGGTCTTTCTTCCCTATCTTCATTCCCAGCCCTACAGCACCAGACATTTCAGATAGTGTACTGTGCAACCAAATCTTTCCCCACTCCTACTCCCATTTCCATCACTCTCCCTAGAGCCTAAAACATCAGAGAAGGCAAATAAGGTCTTTCTTCCCCTATCTTCATTCCCAGCCCTACGGCACCTAACATTTCAGATTTTGCACTGTGCAACCGAATCTTTCCCCAGTCCTACTCCCACTTCCATCCCTACTCCTTAAACAAGTACAAGTGTCTTAAAGGAAAAAAAAACACTGCTTTTTGTCATCATCCCTTCTGAAGTACCTAGCATAGAGCCTGGCTTGTAGTTGTGTATCAGTAAATAAATGACTCAATCAACCAATGAGAAAAAAGCCCCATGAGGGTGGGAACTTTAGACTGTTTTATAACATATTAGACATTCAATAAATATATGTTCAATTACTTAATAAATTAACATATTTATCTGTGATAAATATCATGGAGAAAGGTTAGGCTTATCTGTTCATTAATTCAACCAGCAAATATTTATTAAGCATCTGTCATGTATTGTACACTAGGAATATAACAGACAAAAACCTTCGCCCTATTGGAACTTATATTCTGGTGGGGGAATAGACAAGAAATAAGTAAATACACAGAAAAATACAATAATATAATTTGAGGCTGTGGGTAGTGAGATAAAGAAAGCAACGATGAACAGTGGTGGTTATTTCAGGTCACTTGTTCGGGAAAGGCCTCTCTGAAGGATGGCGTATGGGCAGAGACTTGAATGTGGTGAGGGAAAGGCAACAATCAAGGGAAGAGGGTCTCATGCAGAAAATCAAGTTCAAAGGCCCTGGGCTGGAATGAACGTGGTATGTTTGAGGAACACAAGAACGCAGTGTAGCTATAGGGACTGAGAGTGGGGGAGAGTGATAAAAAATGAAGTCAGTCAAAGCATGTTAATTATTCACATATTAAATTACAGATCAGCTCTGACCCTCAAAAAATCCCCAAAAATATAAAGGATTACATAGTAAAGTATCCCTCCCATCCATGTCCCCCTGCCACCTAGTTCCCTTCCCAATAGGCATCTAATGCCATTGGTTTCTTGTGTGTCCTGTGCATATATAAACAAACACATATATTTGTATGTCAATCTTCCTCTTTTACATAAGTAGTAGTATACTGTATGCTGTTCTATACTGTGCCCTTTTCTCTTAATATAGCTTGAAAATCTTCCTAAATACTTTGTTTGCAACTCTGTGTATTGTTAGGATGTCTTGTAACTTGTTTAACCAATCCCCTACTGGTGGGTAATTATATTTTTAATCTTTTGCTATAATACAAAAACCTACCACAAGCCTTTAGACCTAAAGGTAAGGCTTTGGAGTAAGATCAACCAGGATTCAAATTCTGGTTTTTACTTAGAATCTAAGTGACTTTGGGATGCTACACACTCTCTGTTTTCTGTTTCCTCACCTGCAAAATGAGGATCATAATACTATCATGACACCTTTTGGGGAGGACTACATAGGAAGATGTATGTGAAGTGCTCAGCACAGTACCTAGCCCAAGAGAGTAATATTGTCTTAACAAAATTCACCACATACCAAGTGCTGCTATGTACTGGGCTCCAAGCTGAGAATTCACATGTTATCTCGTTTCATCTTCACAACCCTAAAAGGTAAGGACTACTATTTCCACATTTACCAAAAAGTAGCTGAGAGGTTAACCAATATGACCCTCAAGTTCTGGAAAAGCAGAAGGTGATTCAATCAGAGTTTCCTGACAGCAGAGATCTGCTCTGAACCATTATATCCATCTGCTGGAGCTCAACAAATGTAGCTACCATCATCACTATCATCATCACTGTCACCATCACCATCATCATCACCATCACCATCTCTGTCACCATCACTATCACTATCACTATCACCATCATCACCATCACTGACACCATCACTATCACCATCATCACCATCATCACTGACACCATCACCATCACCATCATCACCATCACTGACACATCACTATCACCATCATCACCATCATTACCATCACTGACACCATCACTATCACCAACATCACCATCACTGACACCATCACTATCACCATCACCATCATCACCATCACTGACACCATCACTATCACCATCATCACCACCATCACCATCACCTGCAGCATCACTATCACCATCACCATCACTGACACCATCATCACCATCACTGACACCTTCATTATCACCATCATCACCATCACTGACACCATCACTATCACCATCATCACCACCATCATCACCATCACTGACACCATCACTATCACCATCATCACCATCA